>JAWMAR010000250.1:3317305-3455015 GCA_036785375.1 Leucoraja ocellata
GTAGAGGGGCCCAGCTCTCCATTATTGGGCTGCAGCACGCAAATCTATCTTCTTATCATCCCTGTTTCTCAATGGAATCTTCCTCCATTTGCCTGTTTCAAGAACCTCCCCTCCCCTCCCCTCCCCTCCCCTCCCCTCCCCTCCCCTCCCCAGTTGTACCCCAACCAAGAAGGCTCTCCATAAGTTCAGAAATTCATAAGTGATATGAGCAGTATTAGTCCATTTGGCCCATCAAATCTATTCTGCTGTTCGATCATGGCTGATGTATTCATAGAAACATAGACAATAGGTGCAGGAGTAGAGGCCATTCGGCCCTTCGAGCCTGCACCGCCATTCAATATGATCATGGCTGATCATCCAACTTGGTATCCCATCCCTGCCTTCTCTCCATACCCCCTGATCCCTTTAGCCACAAGGGCCACATCTAACTCCCTCTTAAATATAGCCAATGAACTGTGTGGCCTCAACTACCTTATGTGGCAGAGAATTCCACAGATTCACCACTCTCTGTGTGTAAAATGTATTAAAGGGAGAGTTAGATATAGTTCGTAGAATCAAGGGATATGGGCATTAAGCAGGATGGGGTACTGGTTTTGGATGATCAGCCATGATCATATTGAATGGCTGTTTCGAAAAGCCGAATGGCCAATTCGTGCATCTCTGAAGAAGGATCTTGACCCGAAACGTCACCTATCCATGTTCTCCAGTGACATTTCCTGACCTGCCGAGTTACTCCAGCACTTTGGGTCTTTTTGTGTATCAACCAGCATCTGCAGTTCCTTGTTTCTACAAGATTCAAGAGTGTTTTAGGTCCTGAAAGGGAACAGTGAATTCTTACTTGCAGCAGCTCAACAGGCCTGGAAATACGAACTCAGTAGATACTGTAATAAGATGCAAGAAGATCAAGATGGAAATCTTTGTTGCCGTGGAGGACTTGAGCTGAAGGGCGGTGAGGGAGATGGGATCTGTTAGTTCAGGGACTCGGCATGAATGGAAGTTGCGGCGTGTAGGTATGCTGGTTTAAACCGAAGATAGACACAAAAAACTGGAGTAACTCAGCGGGTCAGGCAGCGTCTGTGGAGAACATGGATAGGTGATGTTTCACAGAGTGCTGGAGTAACTCAGCGGGTGCAGCAGCATCTATGGAGCTAAGGAAATAGGCAACGTTTCGGGCCGAAACCCAGAAGGGTTTCGGCCCGAAACGTTACCTATTTCCAGAAGGATTTCGGCCTGAAACGTTGCCTATTTCCTTAGCTCCATAGATGCTGCTGCACCATAACTCAGCGGGTCAGGCAGCATCTGTGGAGAACATGGATAGGTGACGTTTCACAGAGTGCTGGAGTAACTCAGCGGGTCAGGCAGCATCTGTGGAGAACATGGATAGGTGACGTTTCACAGAGTGCTGGAGTAACTCAGCGGGTCAGGCAGCATCTGTGGAGAACATGGATAGGTGACGTTTCACAGAGTGCTGGAGTAACTCAGCGGGTCAGGCAGCATCTCTGGAGAGAAGGAATGGGTGACGTTTCGGGTCGAGACCCTTCTTCAGACTGAGAGTCGGGAGAGGGAAACGAGAGACATGGATGGTGCTATAGGGAGACCTAGAACAAATGAATGAAAGATATGCAAAAAAGTATTGATGATAAAGGAAACAGGTTGGAACTTGTAATTAAATATCGTTTACCTCTGGAGAGCTAAGCCAAAACCATGACACCAAAGTATCGGGTCATTTCACACAGTAGACGGAGTTACACACGGAGTTCCCACCTCTGCATTTCCTTGGAGAACGCGGGCCAGTGTGCTGGGAACGTTTCTCTCCTGCACTTCTGTGAGGAATGTGTATTTACACTGGACACTAACAGGGGCTGATTATTCCAAAATTCAGCCCTACCTCCATCACCCTTGATCTTCTTGCATTTTATTCTGGTATCCACTGAGTTTCCAGGGAGTGCAGAGAAGGTTCACCAGACTGATTCCTGGGATGGCAGGACCTTCATGTGAAGAAAGACTGGATAGACTTGGCTTGTACTCGCTAGAATTTAGAAGATTGGGGGGGGATCTTATAGAAACTTACACAATTCTTAAGGGGTTGGGCAGGCTAGATGCAGGAAGATTGTTCCCGATGTTGGGGAAGTCCAGAACAAGGGCCACAGTTTAAGGACAAGGGGAAGTCTTTTAGGACCAAGATTCCTAATCTGAGGAAGGACATTCTTGCCATAGAGGGAGTACAGAGAAGGTTCACCAGACTGATTCCTGGGATGTCAGGACTTTCATATGAAGAAAGACTGGATAGACTCGGCTTGTACTCGTTAGAATTTAGAAGATTGAGGGGGGATCTTATAGAAACTTACAAAATTCATAAGGGGTTGGGCAGGCTAGGTGCAGGAAGATTGTTCCGATGTTGGGGAAGTCCAGAACAAGGGGCCACACAGTTTAAGGATAAAGGGGAAGTCTTTTAGGACCTTTTGGTGGAGCCCGAGGTCCCGTTTGATCCGCTCATCCGCTGGAGAAGAATGGACCCAAAATATAGCTCTATCTTGTTACCATAGCAACTGGAAAAGCTGACACGGAAAGTGGAAAGATTCCAAATGTCAAATATAAATAGCACCTCATTCTTCACACTGAAGTCGAGGGGAAACCACACCCCTTCTGAGGATTTGAACGGAGGTATTTTTATGGTCTTGCAAGGACGTGGTGGTGCAGAGGGTAGTTCCGTTGCCTCAAACCTCAGGTGACCCCGGTTCTATCCTGACCTCGGGTGCTGTCTGTGTGGAGTCCACACGCCCTCTCTGGTTACTCCAGTCTAATTGGTCACTGTATTCACCCCATGTGTGGGCAAGTAGGACATGGGATGGGGAGTTAGTAGCAGTGAGAATGGAGAGAGGGATAGAGGGGCTGAGGGCAATAAGAGTGATAGTATTACTTTGTGGAGAGCTAGCATCGACCTGATGGCAGAATGGCCTCTTTCTGTATTGTGATATTTCATAGATTCATGACATGGAATCAGGCCATTCGGCCCATCGAGTCTTCTATCACGGCTGATCTATCTTTCCCTCTCAACCCCATTCTCCTGCCTTCTCCCCCATAACCCCTGTAGAATCTGCACTGTACATCTCTCCACTACTGAACACTGTGCCTCGGTACACGAGACAATAAACTAGACTGAACTGAAGCTGACACCTGTTTCCATCATCTCTTTCATACCTCCACACAGCCAAGATCACTGCCCTGAGGCCACTCCTCCCCTCAATCTCTGCTATCTCTACAGTTGCCCAGTGCCGGCCTAACCCTCGTACTGCCCATGTGCTGACCCGCAGAGTCCAGAGGGCACACAAGCACATGTACACATGCATGCACACACACAGGTACGCACACACACACATACACACATGTACACATGCATGCACACATGTACACATGCATACACACACACATACATACACACATGCATACACACACATACACGCACACGTACGCACACACACATACACGCACACACATGCACATGCATACACACATGTACACATGCATACACACACGTACGCACACACACATACATCCACACATGCATACACACACGCACACACATGCATATGCATACACACATGTACACATGCATACACACACGCGTACGCGCACACACAATCACACACGTACACATGCACACACACACATGCACACACATGTGTGTACACTTACACGCGCACACACACATGCACACACATGCACACACATGTATACATGCACGCATACACATGCACACACACACACACACACACACACGTATACATGCACGCACATACATGCACACGTACACATGCACGAGCACACACACGCACACACACGTATACATGCACGCACACACATGCACACTTACACATGCACGAGCACACACACATACACACACACACGCACACGCACACGCACACACACGTATACATGCACGCACACACATGCACACTTACACATGCACACGTACACACACACACACACACACACGCACACGTATACATGCACGCACACACATGCACACTTACACATGCACACGTACACACACACACACACACTCACACACACACACACACACACTCTCTGACAGAGGCAGATATAATGCGGCACAAATGCAAAATGTTAAATCTGTTTTTTTCTGCTGACTTTGTGCATTTTCAGTCGACAGCAATTTATGAACCACTCTGTGTGGACAATCTAATTTCTGCTGCGGGCTGTTACTTGTTGTTAACACGTTACTGCCCCGTCCACCTCGTAATGGGCTCGCAGTCTGTTGTTGAAGTTAGTACAGCTAATCCGGCAGGGACCTTGAAATGAACAGATTGGGATCAAACCCGACACCACTCATGTTGAAACTACAACCGATATAATTATATTGCTGTAGGGAGGAACAGCAGAGGCTGCTTCAAACTGAAGATAGACACAAAACATTGGAGTGACTCAGCGGGACAGGCAGCATCTCTGGAGAGAAGGAATGGGTGACGTTTCGAGTCCAAGGAAGTGTCTCCAACTATTCCTTCTCCCCAAAAATGCTGCCTGTCCCACAGAGTTACTCCAGCATTTGTGTCTATCTTTGGTTTAAACCAGAATCTGCAATTCCTTCACACTCTGACATGGTGTTGGCTTTGATCGGGATCATCAGACTGAGTGAGAATAGCGACAAAGGCATTACGATGCTTTCTCTCTCTTTAATGTTGCACGATGTGCCTTTATGTACATGTGTTCTGTATTATCCCTGTCATCTCTGTGAAGTTGCCAGCATCATGTGTCAGGCTGCTAATGATGACAATAACTGGCTGCTAGGGTTTATAGAGATGGCCAGGGCACTGGGAACCGTTGTGTCTTTATGGGGCTGGTGAACGTTGAGTGTTCAGCTGGGAATGAATCACAAACTCGTGTTAATGCCCAACGGAGTTGTGTTTGAACTGTCTTTTGACGATGGCATTGAATGTGTGCAGTGGCTGAGGGGAGGGGGGCCGGTGGGGCCCAGATGTTTGCAAGGAGTGTGAACAGCTGGAACCGAGGCAGTGGTTGTGAGACACGTCTGGTGGCCGGCTACATGTACACGCATGTACACACATGATGCACATGCACACACATGCGCACATGCACATACACCCTCACATGCTCATGAGTACACACAGAACCATATAAACACACATGTACACACAGACACACACGTGTACACACACTTACACACACACACACATGTACACCCAACTTGTATGGCACACACATGTACACATACGTACACACAACTTGCATGGCACACACACACATGTACACACATATACACACACACACACACGTGTACACACACACACGTACACACACATGTACACACACACACACACACGTGCACACACACACACACGTGTACACACACACACGTATACACACACACACGTGTACACATACGTACACACAACTTGTATGGCACACACACACACACACGTGTACACACACACATGTACACACAGATACATATACACAACTTGTATGGCACACACACACACACGTGTACACACACACACACGTACACACAGCTTGCTTGGCACACACACACGTGTGCGGGCGGCCACATTCAGCCAAGGGGTGTGCACATCTCTCCCCGGGACACATGTACACAGGGTGAAGTTACTCCCACATAAACTCCAGCTCCCAGTGCCGTAGTTAATGAACAATATTACCGGCACAAGGCGAACATGCCGACAGGCTGCTGGTTAATGGTGTTCATCGCTCACAGGCACAGTTAATGCCACAGTAGATCATAAATCTCACATTATATAGTTCTGAGGCTTGATGGTGTTGCTGTGAATATTACACTGCACAATGTTGGGAGTGGTTGTACTTTATGAAGCATAAGCAGAGTGTGGCAGTGATGTTAATACGTTGTGGGGTGGCCGGAGAATTTAATGGCCTGCAATCATCACTATGCCTTTTTAGCATAAATGTCCTTATTTTTATGCAACAGATTTGTGTCTGAAATGGGTTTTATTTCAATTTTATAAAGTACCACTTGGATGAGTATTGTTGTGTTAATTGGAGCCGGCAGATGCTGCAATCTTGAGCTAATGATCGCGGGTGGAGCTGCTGACCCACAGCGCCAGAGACCGGGTTCAATCCTGTTAGTGTGTGGGGATCGCTTGTCAGTATGGACACGGTGGGCCGAATGGCCTGTTCTGTGCTGTATCTCTAAACTAAACTATACGTGGTGATCACTGGTCGGCATGGACTCGATGGGCCAAAGGGTCTGTTTCCCGTCTGAACTAAAACTGTTGCTGAAACAGGGATTACTTACCAAAGTAAGATTACTTAGCAGGAAGATTGCTCCTGATGTTGGGGAAGTCCAGGACAAGGGGTCACAGCTTAAGGATAAGGGGGAAATCCTTTAAAACCGAGAAGAGAATAACTTTTTCACACAGAGAGTGGTGAATCTGTGGAACTCTCTGCCACAGAGGGTAGTTGAGGCCAGTTCATTGGCTATATTTAAGAGGGAGTTAGATGTGGTCCTTGTGGCTAAGGGGATCAGGGGGTATGGAGAGAAGGCAGGTACGGGATACTGAGTTGGATGATCAGCCATGATCATATTGAATGGCGGTGCTGGCTCGAAGGGCCGAATGGCCTACTCCTGCACCTAATTTCTATGTTTCTATGTTTCTATGAAACAGGGATTACTTAGCAAAGCGCTCTTGAATCTCTGGGATTTCCTCTGTAACTGATTTGTAAACTGCAAATGTTCCCAAAACCAGCAGCGTAGGAAATGGATTTGCTCTAGTAGATGCTCCATGACATGGTGGTGAGGCCGAGCTGATGTTCTCCGATTAGCTCCTGGCTGAACAACCCTCCGTCACAGAAAGATGGCATTTTACCCAGATTGCCCAAGTTTCTCCACCACTCCATCCCTGTCAGCGAGTGACTTCCCGTATATGAGTGGAAATCTCCAAACCAACATGTACAAACCAAGTCAGGTCGGGCCCTTCTCCAGTCTGACCCAAAACATCGCCAGGGTGGTGTGGGTCTCTGATGATGCTGGCTGCCGTTCTGAGGCATCGACTCCTGTAGATCCATTCGATGGTGGGGGGGTCAGTACTGTGTGATGGACCTTTGATGGTGGAGCGGTCAGTATTGTGATGGACCGGGCAGTGTCCACCACTCTCCGTAGTTTCAAGTAGACGGCTCGTTCCAGCTTCTCAAGGACGTAGAGTTGGGAATTTGCAACTAAATTCTGATAAGTGGTAAATGTAAAAAGCATAAAGCTATGCTCTCAGCTGGCCCAACAGTCTGTGCTCCACTGGCAGAAGGCAGTGGGAATCAAAGGTACTAGTATCTTTGTTGTTAATGTCTGACTAATTATTCCCAGATGTTCGACAGCTCTGTGCTAGATTTCCCAAACTGTGCCTTTGCATTGTTCTCAGGCACGCACAGCTCACCACTGACCTGCCCGGACCCCCCCTTCACACCCCTAGTGTAGCACAGTAACAAACCCCCCCAGAGTAACAAATCCCCCCCCGCCCCAGAGTAACAAATCCCCCCAGAGTAACAAATCCCCCCAGAGTAACAAACCCCCCCCAGAGTAACAAATCCCCCCAGAGTAACAAACCCCCCCAGAGTAACAAACCCCCTCAGAGTAACAAATCCCCCCACAGTAACAAATCCCCCCAGAGTAACAAACCCCCCCAGAGTAACAAATCCCCCCCAGAGTAACAAACCCCCCCAGAGTAACAAATCCCCCCCAGAGTAACAAATCCCCCCAGAGTAACAAATCCCCCCCAGAGTAACAAATCCCCCCCAGAGTAACAAATCCCCCCAAAGTAACAAATCCCCCCCAGAGTAACAAATCCTCCCCCAGAGTAACAAACCCCCCCAGAGTAACAAACCCCCCCAGAGTAACAAATCCCCCCAGAGTAACAAACCCCCCCCAGAGTAACAAACCCCCCCCAGAGTAACAACCCCCCCCCCAGAGTAACAAATCCCCCCCAGAGTAACAAATCCCCCCCAGAGTAACAAACCCCATAACATGCCCACGGTAACAAACTCACAGGAGGGGAGGGAGGAAGAGGAGAGGGTAGTTGGGAGAAGGACGGGGGTTCATGCAGTAAATGCAACGCTGCAGCAGTGGGATTGGACCCATGCAGCAGAGGTGCAGTCACAATGCATTGGTGCAGGCTGCTGCAGTGGTGCCAGGCTGGTGGTTTCTGTAACCGTGCTACAGGGATGGGATCGAACGGCAGGCTGCTGCTGCTCATTATTCAGCAGCTGTAGGAGGCTTCAATAACCAGCCTGGGCATCTCTCCATCTGCTCCGCCCGTGTCACCATGAAATATTCACCGTCTCCGCAATGATTTGCATCTCAAAACCAAAATCATGCAAATCCTGATTTATCTGCAGCCAATGTTATAATTTTACCGTTTTACAGTGTACGTGACACATTGACATGGCTCACATCCACCCACAACACGCACAAACACGCTTGTGACACACGGACACGCATGACGTGTATGTGCCATGCCTATACACACCTGTGACATGCACAGCCAGGCCTGTGGCACGCAAAGCCATGTATGTGCCATGTACAACCACATGTGTAACATACAGCCACACCTGTGATACACATGCACACACACATGTGTGTGTAGACACATATAGACACTGACACAGGGACACACTTACACACAAGTACACATACACAGATAACTTGCAGACAGACAGATAGACAAACACGCACACACACATACACACGCGCGCATGCATACACATACACACACGCACACACACACATACACGCGCACATACACACACGCACACATATATACACACACACACACACACACACATATATACACACACACGCACACATATATACGCACACGCACACACACATATATACACACACGCACACATATATACACACTCACACACACATATATACACACACACACGCACACATATATACACACACGCACACATACACACACACGCACACATATATACACACACACGCACACATATATACACACACACACACACATATATACACACACACACACATATATACACACACACACACATATAGACACACACACACACACATATATACACACACACGCACACATATATACACACGCACACATATATACACGCACACGCACACACACATATATACACACACAGGCACACATATATACGCACACGCACGCATATATACACACGCACACACATATATACACACACACACACATATATACACACGCACACATATATACACACACACGCACACATATATGCACACGCACGCACACATACATATATACACACACACGCACACACACACATAATTGGGGTGCATACTCATACAATACATGACAGTGTGGGTTTGTATGCAGGCTGCCTTGTTCATTTTCTACCTGACGATACTCAACACTGATTGTTGTGTTTGAACGCCAATCCTAATGACGTTGGACCCACTGACAGCAACGTACAGTGCAGACAGATGCCAGCAATGGCCTTTACTGGACAGGTACATGGATAGGACGGGTTTAGAGATACGAGCCAAACACGGACAGGTGGGACCAGTGTAGATGCGACATGTTGGTTGGTGTGGGCAAGTTGGGCTTCCGTGCTGTATCACTCTAGGACTTGCCCCCAACCAGGTCCCGTCCACTCCCCCTCCCTCCCTCCCTCCCTCCCTCCCTCCCTCCCTCCCTCCCTCCCTCCCTCCCTCCCTCCCTCCCTCCCCCACTGCGGTACACCTTGTGCAGGTACAGATACACGGTTATAGAGTCACAGAGAGACACAACATGGAAACAGACCTTTCAGCCCAACTTGCCCACATCGGCCAACATGTCCCAGCTACACTAGTCCCACCTGCCCGCATTTGGCCCAAATCCCTCCAAACCTGTCCTATCCATGTACCTGTCTAATTGTTACTTAAACGTTGGGATAGTCCCAGCCTCAACTGCCTCCTCCGGCAGCTCGTTCCATACACCCACCACCCTCTGTGGGGAAAAGTTACCCCTCAGGTTCCTATTAAATCTTTTCCCCTTCACCTTGAACCCGTGTCCTCTGGTCCTCGATTCCCCGACTCTGGGCAAGAGACTCTGTACATTCACCTCGTCTATTCCCGATGCAGTTACCCACCCAGAGCTCTGTGCCAACATGTCCCAGACCAGTAAACTCTGTCACCCAGAGGGCGGCATGGTGGTGCAGCGGGTAGAGCTGCTGCCTCACAGCGCCAGAGACCCGGGTTCGATCCTGACTACGGGCGCTGTCTGTGCAGAGTTTGTACGTTCTCCCCGTGACCTGCGAGATTTTCGATTGCCTCCGACACTCCAAAGGCGTACAGGTTTGTAGGTTAATTGGCTTGGTGTGTGTGTAAATTGTCCCCAGTGTGTGTAGGATAGTGTTAGTGTGCGGGGATCGCTGGTCGGCACGGACCTGGTGGGCCGAAGGGCCTGTTTCCGTGCTGTATCTCTAAACTAAACTAAAACAGAGGCCGGATGATGGGCTCAGCGACTGAGTAACAAAGCCCATGGCTAGTGTTGTGGACCCAGTCATCCAGGGACAGGAGTTCAAAAGCCATCCCAACAGCTGGGGGTTTGAAGGTAATTAAATAAATCTCATCTCAAACAGAATGCCGGTCTCATTAGATGTGACTCTGGAATTATTAAATAAACATTTGATATCTCGAGGGATATCCATCTGTGTATAAACACGGTCTGGCCTTTGTGTGACTCTTACAGTCATAGAATCACACAGCTGTACAGCACGGAAACAGGCCCTTCGGCCCAACTTGTCTAAGCAACCATGTTGGCATACCGACCTCCATTTGGCCCACATCTCTCTCAACACTTCCAACCAACCATGCATCTGTCCAAATGTATTTTTGAAGTAGCCATTGTATCTGTTTCGTGACCAGATAATAGGGTTGGGACTTGCCAATTATAGATGGACAATAAATACCAGAATTCCATCATCCCAGAATTAAAAGGGTTCATAGAGTAGACTTCGAGAATTCTAGAGTTGGTGAATCGAGGACCAGAGGACACAGGTTCACCTGTGAAGGAGAAAAGATTTAATAGGAATCTGAGGGGTAACATTTTCACACAGAGGGTGGTGGGTGTATGGAACAAGCTGCCAGAGGAGGTAGTTGTGGCTGAGACTATCCCAGAGTTTAAGAAACAGGTAGACGGGTACATGGATAGGACAGGTTTGTAAGGACATGGACCAAATGCAGGCAGGTGGGACTAGTGTAGCTGGGACATTGTTGGCCGGTGTGGGCAAGTTGGGCTGAAGGGCCTGTTTCCATGCTGTATCACTCTGGAGTGTGAGTCTTTGACCATGATTAAAGTGGTTTGTGAATTAAAGGGGTTCTAAGTCGGGACATTGATCCTGCCACACCTTCACTCAGTGCCAAGTGGAGGCAACATTGCATTATATAAAGCCATCATATTTAATACCAGCTCAAGCACTCTCTGAATTTAGATATCTACTCAATCAGGACTGTGTCCCAATCCAAAAAGGTATCTAACGTCACATGCGGAAGCGCGGCAGGTTGCACAGATTGTTGGCTTTGTCAAGACTAAGTTATTGGAGAAACTCAGCGGGTGCAGCAGCATCTATGGAGCGAAGGAAATAGGCAACGTTTTGGGCCGAAACCCTTCTTCAGACTGATGTGAGGGTGGGGGGGAAATATTTAATAGGAGATTGGTGATATTGAAACAATTATTTCAGATGCAGATTCAGATTCAATTTTAATTGTCATTGTCAGTGTACAGTACAGAGACAACGAAATGCATTTAGCATCTCCCTGGAAGAGCGACATAGAATATGATTTGAATAAATAATAATAAGTGTCCGGGGGGGGGGGGGGTGATTGGCAGTCACCGAGGTACGTTGTTGAGTAGAGTGACAGCCGCCAGAAAGAAGCTGTTCCTCGACCTGCTGGTTCGGCAACGGAGAGACCTGTAGCGCCTCCCGGATGGTAGGAAGGTAAACAGTCCATGGTTGGGGTGAGAGCAGTCCTTGGCGATGCTGAGCGCCCTCCGCAGACAGCGCTTGCTTTGGACAGACTCAATGGAGGGGAGCGAGGAACCGGTGATGCGTTGGGCAGTTTTCACCACCCTCTGCAATGCCTTCCGGTCGGAGACAGAGCAGTTGCCATACCATACTGTGATGCAGTTGGTAAGGATGCTCTTGATGGTGCAGCGGTAGAAGTTCACCAGGATCTGAGGAGACAGATGGACCTTCTTCAGTCTCCTCAGGAAGAAGAGACGCTGATGAGCCTTCTTGATCAGAGTAGAGGTATTGTGGGTCCAAGAGAGGTCATCGGAGATGTTGACTCCCAGGAACCTGAAGCTAGAAACACGTTCCACCTCCGTCCCGTTAATGTGGATGGGGGTGTGCGTGCCGCCTCTGGACTTCCTGAAGTCTACAATGAGCTCCTTGGTAATTATTTGACGAGCAGCTTTTTTTGTCTGTTCATTGACAAGGTAGGAGCATTGCGTCCAGCTTCTGAGATAGTACAGAAACTGGCCCTTCAGCCCACAATGTTTGTCCCAAACGTGATTCAACTAATCTCCTCTGCCTGCATGTGATCCGTATCTGTCCATTTCCTGCATATCCACGTGCCTGTCTAAACATCACTATCGTATCTGCCTCCACCCCCACCCCCGGCAGCACGTTCCAGGCACCCACCCACCCACCCTCTGTGTAAAACAAACCTGCCCCACACATCTCCTTTACACTTTGGCCCCTCTCACCTTAATGTTCTGCTCTCCAGTGCTTGGTATTCCCACCCTGGAGTAAAGGCTGTGACTGTCTACCCTATCTCCAGCCTGCATTGTGTCATTGTCCCAGAGTAAGTTATAGAAGGAGAGACAATGATGACACACCTGAGCAGGTACACCTGGTGAAACGTGTGTGTGTGTGTGTGTGTGTGTGTGTGCGTGTGTGTGGGTGTGTGTGTGTGGGTGTGTATGTGTGTGTGTGCGTGTGTATGTGTGTGTGTGTGTGTGTGTGTATGTGTGTGTGCGTGTGTTAGTGTGTGTGTGTGTGTGTGTGTGCGTGTGGGTGTGTGTGTGTGTTAGTGTGTGTGTGTGTGTGTGTGTGCGTGTGTGCGTGTGTGTGTGTGTGTTAGTGTGTGTGTGTGTGCGTGTGTGTTAGTGTGTGTGCGTGTGTGCGTGTGTGCGTGTGTGCGTGTGTGTGTGTGTGTGTGTGTGTGTGTGTGTGTGCGTGTGTGTGTGTTAGTGTGTGTGTGTGTGTGTGCGTGTGTGTGTGTGTGTGTGTGTGTGCGTGTGTGTGTGTTAGTGTGTGTGTGTGTGTGTGTGTGTGTGCGTGTGTGTGTTAGTGTGTGGTGCACCAGACAGGCTGATTTGTGTACGCTCAACTCCCAAAGACCACAGTTTAAACCTCCCCCAAGTCCTGTCTCTCGTTAGTGTACTGTTTGGGATAAGTGCAGCCATGGAGTCTTGTAAACAAAATACTATTAGACCTTGTTAATAATTCCACTAAAAAAAAAATCAAGCAGTGCTTCTCCTCCTGGCCAATGAGATAAATGTGCCATCGTGGATATAAATATCGCCATTCGTCATTAATGGATATGGTGACGTTTACTTTAAACCGACCTTGGACCCCATTCTCTGGTCCTTGAGAATAATGCCTATCTTGTGCATTCCTTGTGTGGTAGGCAGCTTTGTGGAAGGTTTGCACTTTGTTGTAGGTGATCCACAGAGACTGAATCACCATTACCTTGCCTTTCATCCAGCCAGGTCCGTCATTCACCTCTTTTCAATTGTTAAAACCTTTTCTTTTTACATTGAAAGTCATTCCATTCCCAACCTGTCATCGCAACTGTCAAATCTACTGTGTAATAAGGGATAAATTGCAGTTCTACACCACCTTACTGAACTCGGGATTCTGATGAATTTGTGGTTTCTGCACCTCTAGCGAGCTCTGCATCAGTAACTAGCTCTGTCTGATTGTGTGTAACAGCTGACTGCTGCGCGGAGACTGTGTGGACCTTATCTAGACACCAGCATGTCGCTGACACTTGTGTCAGTCTAATTCATCTGGTCTCCAGCATTCTTTGACGGAGATTGTTGATTCTTGCAGCTGCCACAGGAAGTTACATACCAGCATTTGCAGTTCCTTCCTACACATAGAAACATAGACAATTGGTGCAGGAGTAGAGGCCATTCGGCCCTTCGAGCCTGCACCATTTGCCATTCAATATGATCATGGCTGATCATCCAACTCAGTATCCTGTACCTGCCTTCTCTCCATACCCTCTGATCCCTTTAGCCACAAGGGCCACATCTAACTCCCTCTTAAATATAGCCAATGAACTGGCCTCAAATAGGGCCGAAACCCAAAGGAAATAGGCAACGTTTCGGGTCGAAACCCAAAGGGTTTCGGGACGAAACGTTGCCTATTTCCTACGCTCCATAGATGCTGCTGCACCCGCTGAGTTTTTGGCTGATCATCCAACTCAGTATCCCATACCTGCCTTCTCTCCATACCCCCTGATCCCTTTAGCCACAAGGGCCACATCTAACTCCCTCTTAAATATAGCCAATGAACTGTGTGGCCTCAACTACCTTCTGTAGCAGAGAATTCCACAGATTCACCACTCTCTGTTTTTCTCTACACGAGCTAGAGAAGCTTTCTGAATGATGCTTCCTGTGTGGGTGCCTGCAACACATTGCCAGGGTGGTGGTTAGAGCAGATGCATTAGTTGCATTTACAAGACTCTTGGATAGGCAACTTGGATATGGAGGGATATGGACCACATGCAGGTAGATAAGTGATGGTCTTGGCATCATGTTTGGCTCGCACAAGCTTCTAGTGTAGATGGGACATGTTGGTTAGTGTGGGCAAGTTGGGCTGAGGGACCTGCTTCCATGCTGTGCGAGTATGACATTATGGGCTGAAGGGCCTGTTCCTAGAGTCATAGTCGTAGAGTGATACAGCATAGAAACAGGCCCTTCGGCCCAACATGTCCCAGCTACACCAGTCCCACCTGCCAGCTTTTAGAAACATAGAAACATAGAAATTAGGTGCAGGAGTAGGCCATTCGGCCCTTCGAGCCTGCACCGCCATTCAGTATGATCATGGCTGATCATCCAACTCAGTATCCCGTACCTGCCTTCTCTCCATACCCCCTGATCCCCTTAGCCACAAGGGCCACATCTAACTCCCTCTTAAATATAGCCAATGAACTGGCCTCGACTACCCTCTGTGGCAGAGAGTTCCAGAGATTCACCACTCTCTGTGTGAAAAAAGTTCTTCTCATCTTGGTTTTAAAGGATTTCCCCCTTATCCTTAAGCTGTGACCCCTTGTCCTGGACTTCCCCAACATTGGGAGCAATCTTCCTGCATCTCGCCTGTCCAACCCCTTGGTACAAATCCCTCCAAACCTGTCCTATCCATGCATCTGTCTGGTGAAATGTTGGGATAGTCCCAGCCTCAGGCAGCTTGTTCCATACACCCACCACCCTTTGTGTGGAAAAGTTACCCCTCAAACTCCTATTAAATCTTTCCCCCTTCACATTAAACCAATGTTCTCTGGTCCTCGATTCCCCTACTCTGGGCAAGAGACTCTGGGCATCTGCCCGATCTATTCCTCTCATGATTTTGAACGCCTCTGTAAGATCACCCCTCATCCTCCTGCGCTCCAAGGATTAGAGTCCCAGCCTGCTCAACCTCTCCCTGTAGCTCACACCCTCTAGTCCTGGCAACATCCTGGTAAACCTTCTGTGTACCATGTGCTGGCCTATTCCATCCTCACCTCACCTGCGGTTGTAGAAGGAACACTGACCACCCCGTGGGTCAGCTCGGATCCGGCCCTAAACGCTCAGTCCTTCAGCCACTGTGAGCAATGGGAACCTCAGCCTTGTTCCAATGTAGCAGCAAAATTGTGTGCTCTTGAGAATAATTACGTGCTTTAGGTTTTTCAAGAGTAACCTCTCAACACACTCCTAAATTACAGACATTTCTGCTTTAATATGAGAATTAAACCTCACTGCCTGGCCTCTAATGAGACAGAAGTAGCTGTGTAGACAATGACATTATAAATTAATTTATAATATTTAGTTTAGAGATATAGCGTGGAAACAGGCCCTTCGGCCCACCGAGCCCGTGCCGACCAGCGATCCTGGCACACTAACACTATCCTACACACACTAGGGGACAATTTACATTGACACCAAGCCAATTAACCTACAAACCTGCACGTCTTTGGAGTGTGGGAGGAAACTGAAGATCTCAGAGAAAACCCACGCAGGTCACGGGGAGAACGTGCAAACTCCGTACAGACAGCGCCCGTAGTCTGGATCGAACTGGGGGTCTCTGGCGCTGCAAGCTCTGTAAGGCAGCAACTCTAGATTGGCACAGTTGGCATAGGGTGCAGCCTCTGCAACCCTCACTCCCCTCGGTGAAGGATGTTGTTCCTCAGTACACATTGGTCTCACAAGTTGGATTGTGAATCTCAAATAAAGAGTTTATTTTAAAATTGACAGTGAGAATATTTGAAACCTCATTATCTCAACATTCTTGCATCTGAAATTACTTCCACACTGCAGAGTTTTTGCAGGTGAATCCCAACTCCTAGTCTCTAAACCCTTTGGATCCCAATTGTTGATGACTTTGGCACCAAGAGCAGGGACCTAAATGCTACCCCAACAATGCCAGAGGATAAACACAAAACAAGGCAGCATCTGTGGAGAACGTGGATAGGTGACGTTTCACAGAGTGCTGGAGTAACTCAGCGGGTCAGGCAGCATCTGTGGAGAACATGGATAGGTGACGTTTCACAGAGTGCTGGAGTAACTCATCGGGTGCAGCAGCATCTATGGAGCTAAGGAAATAGGCAACGTTTCGGGCCGAAACCCTTCTGGGTTTTGGCCCTAAACGTTGCCTATTTCCTTAGCTCCATAGATGCTGCTGCACCATAACTCAGCGGGTCAGGCAGCATCTGTGGAGAACATGGATAGGTGACGTTTCACAGAGTGCTGGAGTAACTCAGCGGGTCAGGCAGCATCTGTGGAGAACATGGATAGGTGACGTTTCACAGAGTGCTGGAGTAACTCAGCGGGTCAGGCAGCATCTGTGGAGAACATGGATAGGTGACGTTTCACAGAGTGCTGGAGTAACTCAGTGGGTCAGGCAGCATCTGTGGAGAACATGGATAGGTGACGTTTCACAGAGTGCTGGAGTAACTCAGCGGGTCAGGCAGCATCTATGGAGAACATGGATAGGTGACGTTTCACAGAGTGCTGGAGTAACTCAGCGGGTCAGGCAGCATCTGTGTAGAGAAAGGAATAGACTGGAAGAAGGGTCTCAATGCGAAATGTCACCTAGTTCTTTTATCCAGAGATGCTGCCTGTCCCACTGAGTTACTCCAGCGTTTTGCGTCTATCTTCCATGCGAAACCTGCAGTTCCTTCCCACACAATGGTTGCAGAGGATGGACAAGACACAGGGAATGGAGAGATGTAGATTGTGTGCCTGCAAGTGGGGTTAGTATAACGTTGGCATCCATGTGAGATGGGCCAAAGGGCCTGTTTCTGTGCTCTGCTGTTGCACTTTCTATGGTTTTGCAAATAACTGTAAATGCCGTTACCATTGTCATTATTGGTGGAACCAATCCCTTACATCAAAACACTTAATGACATTGAACACCTCATTAAACCTTCCTTAACCTTTCCTGTTGCAGCATCACTCACTGCCTCTCCAGCCTCTCCATCTGCATGAGAGCTCACATCCTCGGTCAGCAGATATTAATTCCAGAGCCTGGGTAAGGCGGTCTCTGCAGCCTGCAGTCTCCAGCGACTGTTCTGGATGATTGTGTCCATTAGTTCTGTGATCTGACCCGTTCTAATTGTTCTTGAGAAGGTGGCACCTTCTGCAACCAACACGATCCTTGCTTCGAGTTTACAGAGACAGGCCCTTTGGCCACCGAGTCCATTGACCACCAACTCTATAATATTCCACTCCCATGTCCACTACTAAGGGGAACTTACTGTGGCCGATTAGCCTACAAAACCCGCATGTCTTTGCAATATGGAAGGAAACCAGAGCACCCGGAGAAAACCCATGCTGTCACAGGGAGAACATGCAAACTCCACACCGACAGCACCCGAGGTCGGGATGTACTACAATTAAGGTGGTCCATGTGGGAGAGTCCACAGCCTCAGAATAAAAGGACGCACCTTTAGAGAGTCGAGGAGGGATTTCTTTAGCCAAAGAATGGTGAATCTGTGGAATTCATTGTTTTGGAAACCAGAGTCAATGAATATTTTTAAGATGGAGACTGTTAGGTTTTTGATTAGTACGGGTATCAAGGTTTATGGGGAGAAGGCAGGAGAATGATGTTGTGAGTGAGAGATAGATCAGGCATGGTTGTATGGCAGAGTGGACTTGATGGGCCGAATGGCCTAATTCTGCCCTTGCTACCTATAAACTAATGTTCCCACAGACAGTGCTACTGGGTGAGGGAGTTCCTGGGATTAGAACCATCAATATAACTTCAGCTGCTTCTTAGACCAGTGATCTATAATATATTTCCCCAAATCCCCACGTATGTTATTCAGCAAACACATCTCATTAAATTCCCTGCTTTAAATAATCTAGTTTACTCAACAAAAATTACAGATGGATGTTAGTAATAAAGTTACACTTTCCAATGCCTCAAAGACATATATCCTCGACTGAGAAACATCAGTCAATAATGTGTTTGTAAATTGGTTTGTGTAGAAGACCGTTTAATCACAGTTTATTGGGCTGGGTAGTGCAGTTGCAAGCTGCTACCAGTTTTCAAAGACCCTCATCTGCTCCCCCCACCGACTTCGTGGGCATCCTGTACTTCATTCCACCCCAACCTCTCCATCTCAAGGAAGGTCCCATCCTATCCAACATCTCCCTATAACTCACGCCCGCAAGCCCAGGTAACATCCTGGTGGATCTCACCTCTACCCTTTCCAGCAGGGCAGCACGGTGGCGCAGCGGTAGAGTTGCTGCCTCACAGCGCCAGAGACCCTGGTTCGATCCCGACTGCGGGTGCTGTCTGTACGGAGTTTGCACGTTCTCCCTGTGACCTATGCGGGTTTTCTCTGAGATCTTCAGTTTCCTCCCACACTCCAAAGACGTGCAGGTTTGTAGGTTAATTGGCTTGGTGTAAATGTAAAATTGTCCCTAGTGTGTGTAGGATAGTGTTAGTGTGCGGGGATCGCTGGTCGGCACGGACTCGGTGGGCTGAAGGGCCTGTTTCCGTGCTGTATCTCTAAACTAAACAGCTTAACGCTGTCTTAGCTGGAAGTGTCGAGTGGTTTGTGCCTCTCCACGCCTGTCTCACAGTAGAATCAAATGTTACTTAATAAGGTGACAAAAGTCAACTAGATATCCATTCTGCCGATTTGATTAAGCAGAACTGTAAAGATTGTTTGATGAGTTGCTATTCCATTCTGACCTCAAATCCCAGGATGTGCTGAATTGTTTAATGAGCAAATAATCTCACAGTTAATAGATAAAAGAAACTGCAAACGTCATTGGTAAATATAGGATGCAGTAACGTGCAGATGTCCAGCACATCTGAGCTGCAGTGGATGCAATGCTCAGCTTGCATGAACATAGTACAGTCTCCAGGGCCGAATGGCCTCCCTCATGTCCTTACACTTAGTTTAGAGATTTAGTTTACGGTGTCACGGATGGCCCAGCAGCGGTGTTGCTGCCTTACAGCGCTTGCAGCACCAGAGACCCAGGTTCGATCCCGACTAGAGCCCATCGATTCTACTCCACCATTCATTCATTCATGGCAGAACTCCCTCTCCCTCTCAACCCCATTCCTCTACCCCAGTGCCTTCTACTGCACTGTTAGACCAAGGGGCGTCACGGTGGAGAGACCGGGTTCGATCCTGACTACGGGTGCTGTCTGTACGGAGTTTGCACGATCTCCCCGTAACCTGTGTTGGTTTTCTGCAAGATCTTCGGTTTCCTCCCACACTCCAAAGACGTGCAGGTTTGTAGGTTAATTGGCTTGGTGTAATTGTAAAATTGTCCCTAGTGTGTGTAGGATAGTGTTAGTATGCGGGCATCACTGGTCAGTGCAGACTCGGTGGGCTGAAGGGCCTGTTTCCGCGCTGTATCTCTAAACTAGACTAAACTGAACTGGAGAAACAGCGTGCAAACAGGCCCTGAGGCCCACCAAGTCCGCACTGACCAGCGATCCCCGCACCTTAACACTATCCTACACGCACTAGTGACAATTTTACCCAAGCTAATTAACCTACAAACCTGTACGTCTTTGGAGTGTGGGAGGAAACCAGAGCACCCGGAGAAAACCCACGTGATCACATGGAGAGAACGTACAAACTCTGTACAGACAGAGCCCCTTGTCAGGATCGAACCTGGGTCTGTGATGCTAGCTGACGGGGGCTCTGGCAGATGTGTAGAGGGATCTGTGTTGTACAGAGTGTCCCTGAGGTCCAAGTCATCTGCTCCATCAAAGCAGAAAGACAAGTGGTTAGAGTGGTCGTTGTGCTGCCTTCCTCAGTCGGGGCATTGAGTATAAGGACCAGCTGGTAATGTTGAGGCTTTAGGAGACTTTGGTCAGGCTGCCTTGTGATGTTTAGTCACCCCATTATAGGAACGGATTTGGAGAGGGTTTAGAAGAGGTTTACAGGATTCTGCCTAGATTAGGAGGCATTAACTGTAAGAAGAGGTCAAACTTGGATAGTTTTCTCTGGAGTGTTGGAGGCTTGCTGAGATTTGATGGATGGATACAAAATTATGATGGGGTTAGAGAGGGTTGACGGTCCAAACGTCGAGAATTAGAGGGCGTAGCCTTGTAGTGAGAGGGGCAAAGTTTAGAGGAGGCAAGTGGCTGGGGCCAGGGGTGGTGGTGGTGGAGGTAGATAGGGGGGTAGTGGGGTTTAAGAGGCTTTTAGACAGGCACGTGAATTTGCAGGGAATGGAGGGATATGGATCGCGTTCAGGAAGAGGAGATTAAGTTAACAGCATCATGTTGGCAGGGGTAATGTGGGCCGAATGGCCTGTTCCTGTGCTGTACTGGTCTAGGTTGAGGCTGGAGAAGTGTGACCAGTGGAATTTCACTGGGATCTGTGCTGGGACTTCTGTTGTTTGTGACTGAAATAAATAACTTGGATGAAAAATATAGAGGGCATTATAGAGGCCATCAGGAGGCTGAACTAACTAGGATTTCTTTGTTATTGGTTTACAAAAAAAGACACAGAGTGCTGGAGTAACTCAGCGGGTCAGGCAGCATCTGTGGAGAACATGGATAGGTGACGTTTCATAGAGTGCTGGAGTAACTCAGCGGGTCAGGCAGCATCTGTGGAGAACATGGATAGGTGACGTTTTGGATCTGGACCCATCACCAGACCGGGGGAAGAAAGCCGGAGGAGAGGAGGGGCAGGACAAAACCTGACAGGTAATAGGTGGATACAGGTGAGGGGGACTGTTGATGGGCAGATGGATGGGCAAAGGCCAGAGATGAGAAGACAGAAGGTGTGAGACAAAAGGATTGATAAGTTGTGAATTGTGAAGCTGGAGGAAGGAATGCAGGTGGAAAGGGAGGGGCTGGAGTGAGTCTCGGTGTGGTACTGGGGGTAATGTTGGGAAGAAGGGGCAGGTACTTTCAGTGTTAGCACCGTTAAACTACCCCACAGACATTGGAACCTCCCACACAAATCTCCTTCGCAGAAAATAACAATTGGATTTTCCACTCTATACACAAACATAAATGAAGATGGCCAGTACCACATTGCATCTATAATGTCCATCATTAAAAATTAATAGTATCTGATGTTTGCCGACACTGCGCTGGGGGTATGGGCTTTGAAAGCCGCAAGGTTCCAGCTGCAGAAGGCCAGCTTTATCCATGTTATTTATTGTTGATTAGTCTCTGCATCATCCAGCGCAGAATCAGGCCCTTCGGCCCAACTCATCCATGCTAACCCCATCTACCCATGCCTGCCCCATCCCTCTAAACCTTTGCTATCCACGACCCTGTCCACATGTTTAGTTGTTTAGAGGTACAGCACCCTAACACTTTGGCCCACCATGTTCGCACTGACCAGCGATCACACATACGCTATTCCTACCCAACACATGGGAGATAAGAACTGTAAACTCCTGCTGTAACCACTGAGGTCTTTCCGGCAAAGGTGCTCGCACAGAGTGGTGAATGCAAACATTGTAAGATTCAGCTGCAGCGACATTGAAGTGATGTCCTCCCACGTCAGCGTGCTGTGGACTAGAAGTCCTTGTTTGCACGGGCATCTCCCACTTAGGAAACCTGAACGGAAACCTCTGGAGACTTTGTGCCCCACCCAAGGTTTCCGTGCGGTTCCCGGAGGTTGCAGGTGGTTGCCGGAGGTTGCAGGTAGTGGAAGCAGGTGGGGAGACTGACAAAAACCTCCGGGAACCGCACGGAAACCTTGGGTGGGGCGCAAAGTCTCCAGAGGTTTCCGTTCAGGTTTCCTAAGTGGGACAGGGGCTTAAGGCCCTTGGTTGTTTAGGCATCTTGCAGTGTAAGGGCCCTAGTTTGTATAGGCATCTTGCAGTGTAAGGGCCCTTGTTTGTTTAGGCATGTTACAGAGTAAGGGCCCTTGTTTGTATATGCATCTTGCAGTGTAAGGGCCCTTGTTTGTTGAGGCATCTTGCAGTGTAAGGGCCCTAGTTTGTTGAGGTATCTTGCAGTGTAAGGGCCATTGTTTGTTGAGGCATCTTGCAGTGTAAGGGCCCTTGTTTGTTGAGGCATCTTGCAGAGTAAGGGCCCTTGTTTGTTGAGGCATCTTGCAGAGTAAGGGCCCTTGTTTGTTTAGGCATGTTACAGAGTAAGGGCCCTTGTTTGTATATGCATCTTGCAGTGTAAGGGCCCTTGTTTGTTGAGGCATCTTGCAGTGTAAGGGCCCTAGTTTGTTGAGGCATCTTGCAGTGTAAGGGCCCTAGTTTGTTGAGGCATCTTGCAGTGTAAGGGCCCTAGTTTGTTGAGGCATCTTGCAGTGTAAGGGCCCTAGTTTGTTGAGGCATCTTACAGTGTAAGGGCCCTAGTTTGTTGAGGTATCTTGCAGAGTAAGGGCCCTAGTTTATTGAGGCATCTTGCAGAGTAAGGGCCCTAGTTTGTTGAGGCATCTTACAGTGTAAGGGCCCTAGTTTGTTGAGGCATCTTGCAGAGTAAGGGCCCTAGTTTATTGAGGCATCTTGCAGTGTAAGGGCCCTAGTTTGTTGAGGCATCTTACAGTGTAAGGGCCCTAGTTTGTTGAGGTATCTTGCAGAGTAAGGGCCCTAGTTTGTTGAGGTATCTTGCAGAGTAAGGGCCCTAGTTTATTGAGGCATCTTGCAGTGTAAGGGCCCTAGTTTGTTGAGGCATCTTACAGTGTAAGGGCCCTAGTTTGTTGAGGTATCTTGCAGAGTAAGGGCCCTAGTTTGTTGAGGCATCTTACAGTGTAAGGGCCCTCGTTTGTTGAGGCATCTTGCAGTGTAAGGGCCCTTGTTTGTATAGGCATATTGCAGAGTAAGGGCCCTAGTTTATTGAGGCATCTTGCAGAGTAAGGCAGCCTGTATCTGGAAGATGGATTGGTCATCTCCAACATCTTGATCTCAACCCTGGAGCAAGAGATTCATTGATGGATCTCGCCATTATTCATCATGACTGCAAAGACAAATGTAATGCCAATGTCAGGATGGGAGACGGGATAAATCAGGACGTAACAACTTGCTGCTGCCTTGCTTGGAATTTTAAACAAGTGATCAATAAGTGGAATAGACTTTCAGGTGGGTGAGTGGATGTATTTAAGAGGCAGTTGGAGACAGTCACGGGACAAACACAGGTCCTTTATGGTTGGATTAGCTGAGGCAGATCAAGTGGGCTCATCCATTCCTCCAAACTGAGCAATAAAAGCAACACCAGGATGAATGAGCCTGACTAATGTTTCAATGCGTTCGATGTCTCTGTTTGTGAAAGCGCATCGCGGTTTTCTCTCTCCAGAGAAGGGAAAAGGTTCCGTGTCTGCTATTTTAATATCGCACATGTGCATAAGTGATAGGAGCAGAATTAGACTATTCGGCCCATTCATGTCTGATCTATCTTCCCCCTCAACCCCTCACCTGCCTTCTCCCCATAACCCCTGACAACCATCAAGAATCTATCTATCTCTGCCTTAAAAATATCCACTGACTTGTGGCCTCCACAGCCGTCTGTGGCAAAGAATTCCACAGATTCACCACCCTCTGACTAAAGAAATTCCACCTCATCTCCTTCCTAAAGAAAAAGTCCTTTAATTCTGAGGCTGTGACCTCTGGTCCTAGACTCTCCCACCAGTGGAAACATCCTCTCCACATCCACTCTATCCAGGCCTTTCACTATTCAGTGAGTTTCAATGAGGTCCCCCCCTCATTCTTCTAAACTCCAGCGAGTACAGGTCCAGTGCTGACAAACGCTCATCATATGTTAACCCACTCATTCCTGGGATCATTCTTGTAAACCTCCTCTGGATCCTCTCCAGACCCAGCACATCCTTCCTCAGATACGGGGCCCAGAATTGTTCACAATATTCCACATGTGGCCTGACCAGCACCTTATGGAGCCTCAGCGTTACAGCCCTGTTTGTGTATTCTAGCCCATCTAGCATTATTAGACATAAGTCAGGACTTACATCAGTCCTAATCGCCAACTCTCACCCTTGGGCACTTTCCATGGCCCGCTGCCTTCTGGGCAAGCAATGCCGCCATTGCTGGCTTGTTTCTGATGTAAACCTGAATGATCGTACAGTGTAGTGGGAATTACAAATTGCCTGGATCGCACCAGAGACTGACCACAGAATTGTTTAGGTACGTGCAGGTTTACACAAGTCGCCAGGTGTGTAAGTCGGGGGGGTGTCTGTATTGCTGGTTTAGGAACCATGCTCAACGTTGATGCAGGAAATGAGGGTTAGCATGGACATGAAGGGCTGAAAGGCCGTTTCTGTGCTGTACCAAACTGCAACTATAACAAATGTAATCAGATGACTGAGCAATTTTCCAATTAGTTGGGGTGCAATCTTCCAACCTGCCTCATTGCAGACTTGGCACTTTTTCCTCTGCAACTGCAAAGATGTAAAGCTATATTCGGCACTGATATTTGTATCTTTACACAACCTGTTGTGTGTGTGTGTGTGTGTGTGTGTGTGTGTGTGTGTGTGTGTGTGTGTGTGTGTGTGTGTGTGTGTGTGTTACGGACCCTAGGATGGCACGGTGGTGCAGCAGGTAGTGCTACTGCCTCAAAGCGCCAGGGTCCCGGGTTCAATCCTGAACACCAGTGCTGACTGTGTGGAGTTTGCACGTTCTCCCCGTGACCTGCGTGGGTTTTCTCCGGGTACTCCGGTTTCCTCCCACACTCGTGCAGACGTGCAGGTTTTTATGCTAATCTGCTTTGCTAAATTGTAAATTGTCCCTAGTGTGTGTGGGATAGTGTTAGTGTGCGGGGATCGCTGGTCGGCACGGACTCGGTGGGCCGAAGGGCCTGTTTCCGCGCTGTATCTCTAAACTAAAACAGATTAAAAGACTTTGTTCGCTGTTATTCAGTCTGGGGCAACAACTCATTTGTGGAATGTAGCACTGAAATGTAACGGTTAAAGGCTCAGATGACATAAGACCATTAAATGTGATGTGTTTCTCTGTACTAATGGTGCAGGCAGCTGTTACTCGTGAATTGTCAGTCTGAGTAACTCCACGGCTTTATTCCCCTGTGACTCTCCACACAAAAAACATTAATGGATGCTATCATTAATCACCTTTGCTTTTCCCTGCGAATCCTGTCTTTAATTGGGAACTTGTTTTTAATTGGGAACTCACCAGCCAGTGAACACAGTCAAGGGTAAAACAAGCTGGAGGATAGTGGTCCTGCTAAGAATCGATATGTTGAGGACACAGAGTGCTGGAGTAACTCAGCGGGTCAGGCAGCATCTGTGGAGAACATGGATAGGTGACGTTTCACAGAGTGTTGGAGTAACTCAGCGGGTCAGGCAGCATCTGTGGAGAACATGGATAGGTGACGTTTCACAGAGTGCTGGAGTAACTCAGCGGGTCAGGCAGCATCTGTGGAGAACATGGATAGGTGACGTTTCACAGAGTGCTGGAGTAACTCAGCGGGTCAGGCAGCATCTGTGGAGAACATGGATAGGTGACGTTTCACAGAGTGCTGGAGTAACTCAGCGGGTCAGGCAGCATCTGTGGAGAACATGGATAGGTGACGTTTCACAGAGTGCTGGAGTAACTCAGCGGGTCAGGCAGCATCTGTGGAGAACATGGATAGGTGACGTTTCACAGAGTGCTGGAGTAACTCAGCGGGACAGGCAGCATCTGTGGAGAACATGGATAGGTGACGTTTCACAGAGTGCTGGAGTAACTCAGCGGGACAGGCAGCATCTGTGGAGAACATGGATAGGTGACGTTTCACAGAGTGCTGGAATAACTCAGCGGGTCAGGCAGCATCTGTGGAGAACATGGATAGGTGACGTTTCACAGAGTGCTGGAGTAACTCAGCGGGTCAGGCAGCATCTGTGGAGAACATGGATAGGTGACTAGCATTAGAATTGATTGTTAGGATAGATGCACCGACTCTCTTGCCCAAAGTGGGGGAATCGAGAACCAGAGGACATAGGTGTAAGATACAGTTTGAGGGAAAATTTAATAGGAATCTGAGGGGTAACTTTTTCACACAAACAGTGATGAGTGTATGGAACAAGCTGCTGGAGGAGGTAGTTGAGGCAGGGATCTTGCTGAAGAAGGGTCTCGACCCGAAACGTCACCTGTTCCTTCTCACCAGAGACGCTGCCTGTCCCGCTGAGTTACTCCAGCACTTTGTGTCTATCTTTGGTGTAAACCAGCATCTGCAGTTCCACCCTACACAACTCATCCTTCCACTCCTTCAAGACCTGTCAGCTGTTATCCAAAAGTGAAATGCGCATTTGAAAAAGAAAATGAGAGAGTGCATTTGGCCAGAAGCAGTTTGCTCTTAATGGAAAACATAATGCACTCTGTAGAAGAGGCAGCACCCCTTGAGGGTGTAGATTGCCAACAGAAACCTTCTGCTTACAGAGAAAATCACTTCTTTAGCAGTGAATGAAAGTCATTTCTTTTACCTAAGGAACAGCGCAATATGCAGCTCTTAAAGCAAAATTAACCTTGCATTAACATGTCGGACATAATGAGGAATATATTCAGCCCATCAATGGTGTTTCAGTTTGGTGGGGAGCGCTGCAATGGCGGCAGCCCTGTCAGCAGCGCGTTAGTTTTTTCAACTTTTTTAATTTTTTTAGTAAGTTTTAAAGTATGTTTTTAATGTTTCTTTGTGCGTTTTGTGTGGGGGGGGGGGGGGGGTGAGGGGGATACCGCCTCCTCTATGGAGAGGCAACTTTTTCCAGGTCACCTCCCCGTGGCCTAACAGCAAGGATCGGCGCGGCCTTTCCCGGAGACGCGCCCGGGCGTAGCGTGGACTCTCGGCGTGGACTCTCGGCGTGGAGTGGGCGATCCCTCCGCTGAGCGCTCCGTTTCGCTGGCCCGGGGCAGCCGGCAGCCTGAAGCCACGTGCGGTCTGCACAGCTCCAGCTGGCGCGGCGTCTACAGCCCGGGATCCCTCGTGGGGGATCAAGGGGAAGAAGAAGCCATCACTGCCGGCCCGCGGCCAACTTCTCCCATGGGCGCGGTGGTGATTTACCATCACCCGTGGAGGGGAGCTTCGACCACCGGCCCTGCGGTCTGCGGTGCTTCTGTCTGCGGCGCGGCGGGAACTTTAAACTTTAAATCTTTGACCGCCGGCCTGCGGCCTACACCAACTTAAAGCCGCGGTCTCCAGTGGGGAGAGACGACTCTGGACTTGTACCTTGTCCTTTTACCATCTGGACGCCCGCAGCAACGGCTGCGCAGGGTTGAGGTCCCGACCACGGGGGAAAATGGAGGAGGACTGGACAAATTGTGTGCCTTCTACCACAGTGATGAATGCTGTGGTGGATGTTTATGTTACATTTGTATTGTGTGTTTGTGTGTGTTATTTATCATTGTACTGCTGCTGACATGTGCAATGTGACAAATACACCGCATTGTATTGTTTAGTTTATTGACATGTGTACCAAGGCATGGTGAGCGTTTGTCGGGTACTGGGCCTGTACTCGCTGGGGTTTAGAAGGATGAGTGGGGGGACCTCATTGAAACATTACCGAATGGTGAAAGGCTTGGATACAGTGGATGTGGAGAGGATGTTTCCACTAGTGGGAGAGTCTAGGACTAGAGATCACAGCTTCAGAATTAAAGGATGTTTCTTTAGGAAGGAGATGAGGAGGAATTTCTTTAGTCAGAGGGTGGTGAATCTGTAGAATTCTTTGCCACAGACGGCTGTGGAGGCCACAAGTCAGTGGATATTTTTAAGGCAGAGATAGATAGATTCTTGATTAACCATATAACAATTACAGCACGGAAACAGGCCATCTCGGCCCTACAAGTCCGTGCTGAACAACTTTTTTTCCCTTAGTCCCACCTGCCTGCACTCATACCATAACCCTCCATTCCCTTCTCATCCATATGCCTATCCAATTTATTTTTAAATGACACCAACGAACCTGCCTCCACCACTTCCACTGGAAGCTCATTCCACACCGCTACCACTCTCTGAGTAAAGAAGTTCCCCCTCATGATTAGTGCGGGTGTCAGGGGTTATGGGGAGAAGGCAGGAGAATGGGGTTAGGAGGGAGAGATAGATCAGCCATGATTGAATGGTGGAGTAGACTTGATGGGCAGAATGGCCTAATTCTTCTCCTATCACATGACCATATGACAAGTTTTTGTTGCCTATTCACCACTCACACCTCCCACCCTGGCCATTCCTCATTCCTTTATATTAGGGCGGAGATCATTAACTTGCAGAAGGTGCAGAAGAGATTTACCAGGATGTTACCTGGGCTTGCGGGCTGAAGAGAGTGGTTGGATCACCCATTTCTTCTCTCCAGAGATGCTGCCTGTCCCGCTGAGTTACTCCAGCGTTTTGTGACTGTCTTAGTTCGGCAGGTCAGAGGGACATCTCAATCCTCCTTTTCAAAGATTGAAGACGGGTCACAATGTCATCATGAGTGATAGGAGCAGAATTAGGCCATTCGGCCCATCAAGTCTACTCCACCATTCAATCATGGCTGATCTATCTCTCCCTCCTAACCCCATTCTCCTGCCTTCTCCCCATAACCTCTGACACCCGTACCACTCAAATGCCTCCAGAGATGCTGCCTGACCCGTTGAGTTACTCCAGCGGTTGTACTGCAGTTCCTTGTGTCTCTTTGATCTTCTCTGAGCCTAAATCCCAGGAGAGGTCATCTGGAGGAGGTGCTGTCGGATAATGGTGACGGTTCACAACAACATCCCAAGGGCGTTAGAGATGCATAATGGGCCCACCCACTCATACAGCCTCGCTCGCTGGAGAGCCCAGCATAATGGCTGAACATTGAAGGCGTTGATTGCAAAGGTCTACTGTTGCGACTGGATATTTTCATCCCACACATCACTGGAATAAGCATTGAGTTAGCTTGTAAATTGAACAGGATAGAATAATGTCCTAAATGCATTTCCTTCACCAATTCACCATAAATAAAGGAGACATTACCGACAGCAATAGCTTGAAATTTTAACGTTATTTGTTTCTTCACTTTTATTTGAATTGAACATTAACTCCCTGGGCCTCACCAAGCAAGCGTTGAATGTAATATTTCAATCAAATGGAACCAGGCACCGCTTGGAAATGCACTTTTATATAAACCATAAAGAGCTCAAGTTGAGATGGCCTCATCTAGAGAATGTCTCTCGCAAAGAAGGATGTCTTTGGGATAAACCTGCTCTACATCACCATCCTCAGAGTCCACATTACCCCTCAAGCTGGCCTCTCAACCCCCACCTTTAAGGAACTGCAGATGCAGGTTTACACCAAAGATAGACACAAAGTGCTGGAGTTAGAAACATAGACAATAGGTGCAGGAGGAGGCCATTCAGCCCATCGAGCCAGCACCACCATTCAATGTGATCATGGCTGATCATCCACAATCAGTACCCCATTCCTGCTTTCTCCCCATATCCCTTGATTCCGTTAGCCCCAAGAGTTATATTGAACTCTCTCTTGAAAACATCCAGTGACTTGGCCTCCACTGCCTTCTGTGGCAGAGAATTCCACAGATTCACAACTCTCTGGGTGAAAACATTTTTCCTCATCTCCATTCTAAATGGCCGACTCCTTATTCCTAAACTGTGGCCCCTGGTTCTGGACTCCCCCAATAGTCCAGATATAGCTCTTAGGGCTAATGGAATCAAGGGATATGGGGAGAAAGCAGGAATGAGATACTGATTTTAGATGATCAGCCATGATCATATTGAATGGCGGTGCTGGCTCAAAGGGCCGAATGGCCTCCTCCTGCACCTATTCTTTTTAAGTCCATGTTTCTATGTTTGTGTTAAATTTCTATCGTGTATTGTGTGTTCTTTTTTTATTGTACCGCTGCTGGCAAATTCATTTCACTGCACCTTATGCGCATGTGATAAATAAATATGACTTGATTTGACTATGTAACTCAGCGGGACAGGCAGCATCTCTGGAGCAAAGGAATGGGTGACGTTTCGGGTCGAGACCCTTCTTCGAACTGGTCATTACGTTGGAAAGGTTGCAGAAGAGGTTCACCAGGATGTTACGAGCCTGAGTTATTGCGAGAGGCTGGATGGGCTGAGACATATTTGTAGTTTAGAAGGCTGAGCGCTGACTTTATTGAGCTGTAAAGACAGGTGGATACATTTGAGGGGCAGATTATTGGACAAAGGCCAGAAATTAAAAGACTAAAGACATGAGGGGTTCTCCTTAAATTCTTAAGGGGTTGGACAGGCTAGATGCAGGAAGATTGTTCCCGATGTTAGGGAAGTCCAGGACAAGGGGTCACAGTTTAAGGATAAATGGGAAATCCTTTAAAACCGAGATGAGAAGAACTTTTTTCACACAGAGAGTGGTGAATCTCTGGAACTCTCTGCCACACAGGGTAGTTGAGGCCAGTTCATTGGCTATATTTAAGAGGGAGTTAGATGTGGCCCTTGTGGCTAAGGGGATCAGGGGGTATGGAGAGAAGGCAGGTACGGGATACTGAGTTGGATGATCAGCCATGATCATATTGAATGGCGAATGGTGCAGGCTCGAAGGGCCGAATGGCCTCTACTCCTGCACCTAATTTCTATGTTTCTATGAGATAAGGATAGAAAAGTTGAGAATAGTGAAGCCAGAGGAAAGAATGTGGGGGGGAGGGGAGGGGAGGAATGGGTGGAACCCAGGTGGGACACTGGGATTAGAGGGGGGCATCTAATCCAGGAACCAGTCCCATCCTGAGTAATGGCCAGTGGGATTTGTGTAGACTGGTACCGAATGGTCAGATGCTGAGCGCTGGAGTAACTCAGCTGGTCAGGAACATCACTGGAGAACATGGATAGGTGACGTTTTGGATCAGGACCCTTCTTCAGACCTTAAACGTCACCTATCCATGTTCTCCACAGATGCTGCCTGACCCGCTGAGTTACTCCAGCACTCTGTGAAACGTCACCTATCCATGTTCTCCACAGATGCTGCCTGACCCACTGAGTTACTCCAGCACTATGTGAAACGTCACCTATCCATGTTCTCCACAGATGCTGCCTGACCCGCTGAGTTATGGTGCAGCAGCATCTATGGAGCTAAGGAAATAGGCAACGTTTCGAGCCGAAATCCTTCTGGAAATAGGCAACGTTTCGGGCCGAAACCCTTACGGGTTTCGGCCCAAAACGTTGCCTATTTCCTTAGCTCCATAGATGCTGCTGCACCCGCTGAGTTACTCCAGTACTTTATACTTTTTTTTTGGTAAATTAGTGTCTGCAGTTCCTTCTGTCCACTTGACGGTCGGCAGGGACACGATGGGCCAAAGGGCCTGAGTCCATGCTCTGTGATTCAACACCGTACAACAGCCAAGTTAATGCCCCCATTGTGTGGAGAGAACTCAAGATGATTGCGGAGGCGAGGCAAGACCTCTCTAACGTGAAGAACCTCTGGTACCAAACGAGCGACTACAATATTGCGATTGGGCTGAGCCTGTGCCTGCTACATCAGAGCTGCTGTTGGGTGGAATAATAACAGTTATTGCGAGCAATGACTTGATTATGGCCTTGGAATCACTTCTGGGGCTGTGTTGCACTCACAATGGCAGTGTTAATGCTAGCTGCGTTTTATTTAATACCTTTCCTGCAGTGCTGTGTGTGTGTGTGTGTGTGGAGGGGGGTGTGTGTCTGTGTGTGTGTGTGTGTATGTATATGAGTGTGTGTGTGCGTGTGTGTATATGAGTGTGTGTGTGTGTGTGTGTGTGTGTGTGTGTGTGTGTGTGTGTATATGAGTGTGTGTGTGTGTGCGTGTGTGTATCCAACATCCACAATACCACACAGCAACGGCAGCTCTCTGATTGCGTGTCCTTGGACGTGACTAACACCCGGCCTGTGCATCAGGAACCATCTTAACCCTCTCTGTTTGGCCATGATAAGTAACCACAGGACAACCATTGAAAATCACACGTTGTGTTTGGTGCAGCGGTGTTAATGTTTGGATGGGACACCGAGCTGCTCTTTCATGAAGATCTCATTGTGTGGGTGTGTGTGTGTGTGGGTGTGTGTATGGGTGTGTGGAGGGGGGGTGGGTGGGGGTGTGGGTGTGTGTGTGTGTGTGTGTGTGTGTGTGTGTGTGTGTGTGTGTGGGTGGGTGTGTGGAGGGGGGGTGGGTGGGGGTGTGTGGGTGTGTGTGGGTGGAGGGTGGGTGTGTGTTTGGAGGTCCATGCATCAACTACCTCCTCTGGCAGCTGGTTCCATACACCCACCAGCCCCTTTCACCAACCCATACCCTCTCATTCTTGATTCCCCTAGCCCAGGAGACCCTGTTTATTCACCCGATCTATTCCCCTCTTGATCTTATACACCTCTGTAAGATGAGCCCTCAGCCTCTGCTTCAAGGAATAATGTCCTAGCCTGCCAAACCTCTCCCTGTAGCTCAGACCCTCGAGTCCTGGCAACATCCTCGTAAATCTTCTCTGCGCCCTTTCCAGCTTGACAACATCCTCCCTATGTGGAGGAAGGAACTGCAGATGCTGGTTTAAATTGGAGATAAACACAAAGTGCTGGAGTAACTCAGCGGGACAGGCAACATCTGTGGAGGGAAGGAAAGGGTGACGTTTCGGGTCGAGACCCTTTTTCAGAGATTTCAGTCTGAAGAAAGGTCTCGGCCCGAAAGGTCACTCACTCCTTCTCTCCGGACATTCTTACAACAGGAACACAGTGGAGCCTCATCAATATCTTGGTTGGTTTTTGTGCGATTACTGCAAGATCGCTGGTACCTTAGGCCAGCTAGATAGCTCATGGAACAAACCATTACACTTCATTAAGGAATCCGCTCCTTAATGTGTTTCACATTTAAGTGACAAAATGTTGGATATAAATCATTTTTGTCTGTTTTAGAGCTTTCAATTACTTTAAAATCTGGTTCCTTTGCCAAAGGTTATTTTTATTCATGTTTTATTGAGTTGTGGGCATTATTCAAAGTACGGCATTTGCTGCGTTATCTCCAAATATCTCAGTATATGGGCCAGTACTGTACCTGAGCAGGGCCTTTAGCCTGCAATGTCCATGCTAAATAGATGCCATCTTAAACCAATCTCCTCTGCCTCCACATTCATGTACCTATCGGCACAGAGGCATCACTGTGGCTCAGCGGTAGAGTTGCTGCCTTACAATCTGGTTTGGGAATTGCTCTGCCCAGGACAAGAAGGCTCGGCCGAACGCACTATGGGAACTTCACTCGCCCCCCTGCAGGAACTATACATCAGGAGGTGCAACTCCAGAGCCAACAAGATCATGAGAGACCCCTTCCACCCCTGCAACGGACTGTTCCAGCTGCTACGGTCAGGCAAACGCCTCCGTTGCCATGCGGTGAGAACGGAGAGGTTGAGAAGGAGTTTCTTCCCAGAGGCAATTCGGACTGTAAACTCCTATCTCACCAGGGACTAACTCTACTGAACCATTCTACTGCTTTTTTTTAAATTGCTGTTTTTTTCCCTTTTTCCTTTCGCCCACAATATTTAATATGTAAAAGAAAATGTGATTCTGTCCCATTCTGTTTGTAGTTTGTTTGTTTGTCTTTTTGCACAAAGTCCGTGAGCGAGCATTGCCACTTTTCATTTCACTGCACATCTCGTATGTGTACGTGACGAATAGACTTGACTTGACTTGACACACAGCGCCAGAGACCCGGGTTTGATCCTGGCTCTGGCTGCTGTCTGTACGGAGTTTGCACGTTCTCCCTGTGACTGCATGGGTTTTCTCCGGGTGCTCTGGTTTCCTCCCACACTACAAGGACGTGCAGGTTTTTAGGCTAATTGGCTTTGGCAAAATTGTGAATTGTGCCTAGTGTGTGTGTAGGATAGTGTTAGTGTGCGGGGATCGCTGGTCGGCACAGACTTGGTGGGCCGAAGGGCCTGTTTCCGCGCTGTATCTTTAAGGTCTGGAAACAAACGTGTTCTGTTCTGTTGCAGCTTGCCGTGTGCCTGAGCTGCCCAGGCTAAAGTCCTGGCGTAAACATGAACATTAGAGAAGCCACCAACACAGGCCCAGCCTCTCTGATGGAGGATGGTATCAAGTGGAAGGTTTAAGATTCCAATCTAAATGCAATTACACAACTAAAAGCTATTTCTCAGGGAAGTAGCTGCGTCAGGGAAACATTAAAGTGATTTATCAAAGCTGTTCCTAGTTTCTTCACTGTCCCTCCATCTGAGATCAGTCTGTTCCTCTCTGCATCAACACTAGCCATTGTCTTAATTCCCACTCAGCATCTGTTGGTTGTCAGCATGACTCGGGTTGCACGGAGCGTCGAGATCTGAAATTACACTTGGAGAATTACTTGTAAAATGCATTTGCGGCAGCGCGGTGCAGAGGAACTAACGGGTGACGGGGAGAGGGACCACATCACAGGCTAATGGCATTGTTAGTTTAGTTTAGTTCAGGGTGGCACAGCAGTAGAGTTACTGCCTTGCAGCGTTAGAGACCCGGGTTCCACCCCGACTGGTCTATAGGCTGGGGGGCGCACTCTATAGGTGGTTCTATGGATTCTATATGATGTGCACGGATTCTATAGGCGTGTGTGTGTATTCTATATACTGAGTGTATGGATTCTATAGGCAGGGTGTATGGATTCTATAGGTTGTGTGTGGATTCTATAGGCAGCGTGCATGGATTCTATAGGTTGTGTGTGGATTCTATAGGCAGAGTGTATGGATTCCATGGGCAGAGTGTATGGATTCTATGGGTAGAGTGTATGGATTCTACAGGCAGTGTGTATGGATTCTATAGGATGTGTGTGGATTCTATAGGCTGTGTGTGGATTCTATAGGCGGTGTGTGGATTCTATAGGTGGTGTGTATGGATTCTATAGGCAGAGTGTATGGATTCTATAGGCAGAGTGTATGGATTCTATAGGCGGGGTGTATGGATTCTATAGGCAGTGTGTATGGATTCTATAGGCTGTGTGTGGGTTCTATAGACAGATTGTATAAATTCTATAGGCAGTGTGTATGGATTCTATAGGTAGTGTGTATGGATTCTATAGGCAGTGTGTATGGATTCTATAGGTAGTGTGTATGGATTCTATAGGCGGTGTGTATGGATTCTATAGGCAGTGTGTGTGTGCATTCCCGTGGTGAGAGTATGTTCAGACTGAGTGCCGTGATGATTCTAGGTTTGCTGAGCTGGCCCATGTTTGGAGAAGCCAATTTGGCCGTTCCCTGATCATCCAGCCTCCACAGCTCTTGTTCACGGCCGAGGGAACTGCTCCGGCTCATTAATATTTACCTCCAGTGCACTCTGTGTCTGTCTGACAGAAGTGACATTTCACTATTCCAGGTCGGTGAGAGACTAATGCATTCTTGATCCTCATGAAAAGATGATCATGTTTTTAAATCATTCATGCTGCCTACTCCAAGAGGCAGAATATTGGACTGTCAGAATTTAATAAATGTTTAGAAAGTTCTACATTAATCAGCAGTAGAGTCATCGTTACTCAGGTCTGAAATCTGCTTTGCAATCTGATCCTTTTTGCCCACTTGATATCCCCAAAAGTAATGAAGGGTTTTCTGGTTAATATGTTGGGCCATAAATCCATTATGTGCAAACCTTCCTTCAAACTTCAGGACCATGGACAGCAGCATCGCCCAGCACATGTCTTGGAGCAGTGTGTCTGAAGAAGGGTTTCGGCCCGAAACGTTGCCTATTTCCTTCGCTCCATAGATGCTGCTGCACCCGCTGAGTTACTCCAGCACTTTGCATCTATCTTCAGTGTAAACCAGCATCTACAGTTCCTTCCTACACAACTTCCATCTCTTGTTGGTTCTCTCCGATGGCCCAGACATGGCTTTATCCACTGATGAGGTTATGTGAGGAAGTGGAGGCCAAGTCAGTGGATATTTTTAAGGCAGAGATGGATAGATTCTTGATCAGTACGGGTGCCAGGGGTTACGGGAGAAGGCAGGAGAATGGGGGGGTGAGAGAGAGAGATAGATCAGCCATGATTGAATGGCAGAGTAGACTTGACTCTCATCTCGGTCCTAAAATCCTTTAGGACCGAGATGAGAAAAACATTTTTCACACAGAGAGTGGTGAATCTCTGGAACTCTCTGCCACAGAAGGTAGTTGAGGCCACACAGTTCATTGGCTATATTTAAGAGGGAGTTAGATGTGGTCCTTGTGGCTAAAGGGATCAGGGGGTATGGAGAGAAGACAGGTACGGGATACTGAGTTGGATGATCAGCCAGAAACTCAGCGGGTGCAGCAGCATCTATGGAGCGAAGGAAATAGGCAACGTTTCGTCCCGAAACCCTTTGGGTTTCGACCCTATTTGAAGCCAGTTGAGGCCACACAGTTCATTGGCTATATTTAAGAGGGAGTTAGATGTGGCCCTTGTGGCTAAAGGGATCAGGGGGTATGGAGAGAAGGCAGGGATGGGATACTGAGTTGGATGATCAGCCATGATCATATTGAATGGCGAATGGTGCAGGCTCGAAGGGCCGAATGGCCTCTACTCCTGCACCTATTTTCTATGTTTCTATGGGCTGAATGGCCTCATTCTGCTCCTGTCCCTTATGAACAAAGAATCTATTGAGTTTGTACAGTTTTGGATCGTATATTTTTAATTAGAATGATGATTTATTTTAGAATGATGAAGGATGAGTTGTCTGTTCTATATTCTCCTCCTCTAGTTGGGCCACTGATTCACGCAGGATGCAGTGGGAAGATCTGACATTATATTTCAATGGAGCCGTGGGCTGAGGATTATGTGAATAATTCAGGAATTGGGTAATTCCTGGAAAACCTGTCTCTCTGTGCTGTATTGTAGTGTTAAACCAGCAGGTGTTTTGAGCCTGTATGTTACCTATCCAGGTAGAGAGGGGGGGGGGAGCTATGCATCATCAGTGTACTCTGATGTAAGCAGGTTCTACACAAGAGATACAGCGCGGAAACAGGCCCTTCGGCCCACTGAGTCGACCCTTACAGCGGTAGAGTTGCTGCCTCACAGCGCCAGAGACCCGGGTTCAATCCCGACCACGGGTGCTGTCTGTACGGAGTTTGCACGTTCTCCCCGTGACCTGCATGGGTTTTCTCCGAGATCTTCGGTTTCCTCCCACACTCCAAAGACGTGCAGGTTTGTAGGTTAATTGGCTTGGTGTAAATGTTGAAATTGTCCCCAGTGTGTGTGTGTGTAGGATAGTGTTAGTGTGCGGGGGTCGCTGGTCGGCACGGACCTGATGGGCTGAAGGGCCTGTTTCCGCGCTGTATCTCTGAACTAAACTAAACATTCACAGTGTTCCTTCATCAAACCCGTCTCCAGAGCCAAACTCGGTGATGTCTCTCTGTTCTACTCTCATCAGATTCTCCCTCTTTGACGATAACCACCTTCTCAATCCATGTCTCTGTCAGCTGCAGTGTAGTCCTGTTGTCCATCACTAGCGATGGGCTCATCGGCTCTCTCTGCTGTGCCTCAAGATTGGCGACTAGCTTCAGGAGACCTCCACACTTGGTTAGGCTGTTTTTGCAGCATAGTGTGCATAGTTCTGGTCACTCCATTACAGGAAGGATGTGTAGGTTTTGGAGGAGATTTGCCTGGATTAGAGGTACGAGCTATCTGGGGAAATTGGACAAACTTGGATTGGTTTCTGTGGAGCATCAGAGATGATGGAGGGACTTTAGACTTTACTTTAGAGATACAACATGGAAACAGTCCATTTGGCCCACTGACTGCCCACCAAACAGTGACCACCCTGCACATTACCCTATCCTACACACTAGAGACAGTTGACAATTTTACCGAAACCAATTAAACTAAAAACCTGCACGTCTTTCGGATGTGGGAGGAAACCGGAGCACCCGGAGAAAACCCACGCAGGTCACGGGGAGAATGTACAAATTCCGTACAGACAGCGCCCGTAGTCAGGATCGAACCTGGGTCTCTGGCGCTGAGAGGCAGCAACTCTTCAGCCATGCCGGGCTGTTTCTGTGCTGTTGTAATTCTCAGACTGTATTCTGGAGGCAACAGGCATCTTCTACATGGAGCGGAGGGCATTGAGAAAGTTCTATCCAAATGCTGTAATGACACATGTAGGGTCACATATTATGGTGCGTGTATCTACACACCCAGCTCACACGGTGTGATATGTCCTCAGGATATCCACAGGCTGAATTAGTCAAAGATTAACTCTGAGTTAGAGGATGAGAACGTGAGTGTGTTTGCAACTTTGCTGCTCTTGCCCACGGCTGATTTACCTTCATGTTCAACACTGAAAGATTGAGTCAGGGAAAAAATCAATGAATGTTGAGAGCGAGCGTGAGAGACAGGGTCTTCAAGACAACAGCCTGAAGGTGATTGGGTATACGGGGAGATTGATGCTACAGTGTCTGATGATCACACCTGACCCCGTGGCAGAGAGGAGAAGAAGCAGGAATAGTTGAACGCGCTACTCTGTCACTGAAACTGATGAGGTCAACGAGGGTCAACTTCACCAGAGGTGGAGGATTAGACCATGAGGAGGTGGCTGCTAGCTTCAGGTCCAGACACTGGTCCAGAACAGTGTCATAGACTGGCAGAGTGATACAGCATGGAAACAGGCCCTTCAGCCCATCTTGCCCATACTGGCCAACATGTCCCAGCTACACTAGTCATAGAGTCATAGAGTGATACAGCATGGAAACAGGCCCTTCAGCCCACCTTGCCCACACCGGCCAACATGTCCCACCCACCTGCCTGCGCTTGGCCCATATCCCTCCAAACCTGTCCTACCCATGTACCTGTCTAAATGCTTTTCAAAAGCATTGCAATGGTCCCAGCCTCAACTACCTCCCCCCACAGCTTGTTCCATACACCCACCACCCTTTGTGTGAAAATGTTACCCCTCCAGGTTCCTATTTGAGGAGCAGTTATGGGGAGAAAGCAGGAACGGGACCCTGATTTTAGATGTTCATATTATAACCATATAACCATATAACAATTACAGCACGGAAACAGGCCATCTCGACCCTTCTAGTCCGTGCCAAACACATAATCTCCCCTAGTCCCATATACCTGCGTTCAGACCATAACCCTCCATTCCCTTCCCGTCCATATAACTATCCAATTTATTTTTAAATGATAAAAACGAACCTGCCTCCACCACCTTCACTGGAAGCTCATTCCACACAGCCACCACTCTCTGAGTAAAGAAGTTCCCCCTCATGTTACCCCTAAACTTCTGTCCCTTAATTCTCAAGTCATGTCCTCTTGTTTGAATCTTCCCTACTCTCAGTGGGAAAAGCTTGTCCACGTCAACTCTGTATATGGCATATTGAATGGCAGTGCTGGCTCGAAGGGCCGAATGGCCGACTCCTGCACCTGTTTTCTATGTTTCTGTGACTGCAATCATAGTCCAATGAAGATGAGAAGTCGAGGCAGGCGCGAGGGCAGTGTTGATCACTGAAGTAATTCCCTCGTTGTTTCCACTGATTACTGTAGCAGCACAAGTGTCTGTCACTGATGGAGAGGAATGATCGGAATACAGAGCGGAGTGGAGAGTGAGGGGAGGGGAGGGGAGAGAGGGGGAGAGAGGGGGAGAGAGAGAGACGGGAAAAGGGGTCAGAAGGTAATAGGATGAGAATGCCAAGTTCCAAGAGAGTCGAGAGTGTTTAATTGTCGAATGTTCAGAAAACAGAACAATGAGGTTCTAACTTGCAGCAGCACAACGTAGATCACATAATAAACAACAAAAAATGGTTCAATCAATAAAAAAACCCAATATAAGTGCAAAGCAAAAGTCTCAATTCTCTGGTGTAACAAAGACAACTCATAGTTCATGTTTGTTGTTTGTAATGTCCAATAGTCTCAATGGTTGGAAGAGAGATACAGAGAGAGACACGGAGAGAGAGAGAGACACGGGGAGAGAGAGAGACAGACAGAGAGAGACAGAGAGACAGAGACAGAGACAGACAGAGAGAGACAGACACAGAGAGAGACACACACAGAGGGAGAGAGAGAGAGATACAGAGAGATAGAGAGAGACAGAGAGAGACAGAGAGAGACAGAGAGAGAGAGAGAGACACGGAGAGAGAGACACACACAGAGAGAGACACGGGGAGAGAGAGAGACAGACAGAGAGACAGAGAAACACAGAGAGAGATAGAGAGACAGAGAGAGATAGAGAGAGACAGACACAGAGAGAGAGATACAGAGAGAGACACGGAGAGAGAGAGAGACAGACAGAGAGAGACAGACACAGAGAGAGACACACACAGAGGGAGAGAGAGAGACAGAGAGAGACAGAGAGAGAGACACACACAGAGGGAGAGAGAGAGATACAGAGAGAGACAGAGAGAGACAGAGAGAGATAGAGACAGAGAGAGAGACACACACAGAGGGAGGGAGAGAGATAGAGAGAGACAGAGAGAGACACACACAGAGGGAGAGAGAGAGAGACACACAGAGAGAGATAGAGAGAGAGGGACACACACACACACACACAGATAGAGGGAGGGATAGGGAGAGGGAGAAGGGGACAGAGAGAAAGAGAGAGGGACAGAGAAAGGGGCAGAGAAGAAAGGGGAATGACAGGCCATTCGGCCCACCCACACCCTAATACTATCCTACACACTAGGAACAATTTACAATTTTACCAAAGCCAATTAACCTGCAAACCTGCACGTCTTTGGAGTGCTGGAGGAAACCGGAGCACCCGGAGAAAACCCACGTGGTCACAGGGAGAACATGCAAACTCCGTACAGACAGCACCCGAGCTCAGGATGGAACCCGGGTCTCTGGCGCTGTGAGGCAGCAGCTCTACCCGCTGCACCACCGTGGGTCATTAGTGTAACCCCAACATGTCAAGAGCAACTTTCTTCTGCGCCAGGATCATGTAGTTTTGCAGAGTAAATATTAAATACAATATTTATGGCTGCACCATTAACAATAAAATGAAAAACTGCATCAGGGAACTATGAGCCCGGGTGACAGATGGTGGGAGAGACATTGAGAAGTGAAGGTTTACTAGGAGCAGCGTGGCTCCACGTCTGAATTATTCAATCAACCTCGTGGTCTTGGGTTGGGAATCTACCGGGTGCATTGTTGCACTCCCACACGCTGAGTGTACAGACAATGAAACGTACTGAGAAGATGCCGTTCCCCTTATTGTGGTGTCACGGTGGAGCAGCGGGTAGAGCTGCTGCCTCCCAGCGCCAGAGACCCGGGTTCCATCCTGACCACGGGTGCTGTCTGTACGGAGTTTGCACGTACGTTCTCCCTGTGACCTGCGTGGGTTTTCTCCGGGCGCTCCGGTTTCCTCCCACACTCCAAAGACGTGCAGGTTTGTAGGTTAATTGGCTTGGTGCAAATGTAAATTGTCCCTAGTTTGTGTAGGATAGTGTTAGTGTGCGGGGATCGCTGGTCGGCAATATTTCTGTGCCAAATCTCTAAACTAAAATAAAATAAACAATTAGAACACAGTTAGGTCCAGCGTAGGTTTACGAGAATGACCCCAGAATAAGTGGGTTAACATATGATGAGGGTTTGACAGCGCTGGGCCTGTACTTGCTGGGGTTTAGAAGAATCAGGGCGGACCTCATTGAAACTTACCGAATAGTGGATAGAGTGGTTGTGGAGAGGATGGTTCCACTTGTGGGAGAGTCTAGGACCAGAGGCCACAGCCTCAGAATTAAAGGATGTACTTTGGAAAGGAGGTGAGGAATATTTTTTTTAATCAACAGCAGTGGAGACCAAGTCATTGGGTCATTTTAAGGCAGAGTTTGACATATTCTTGATTAGTCCATGTGTCAGGGATAGAAACATAGAAATTAGGTGCAGGAGTAGAGGCCATTCGGCCCTTCGAGCCTGCACCGCCATTCAATATGATCATGGCTGATCATCCAACTCAGTATCCTGTACCTGCCTTCTCTCCATACCCCCTGATCCCCTTAGCCACAAGGGCCACATCTAACTCCCTCTTAAATATAGCCAATGCACTGGCCTCAACTACCCTCTGTGGCAGAGAGTTCCAGAGATTCACCACTCTCTGTGTGAAAAAAGTTCTTCTCATCTCGGTTTTAAAGGATTTCCCCTTTATCCTTAAGCTGTGACCCCTTGTCCTGGACTTCCCCAACATCGGGAACAATCTTCCTGCATCTAGCCTGTCCAACCCCTTAAGAATTTTGTAAGTTTCTATAAGATCCCCTCCCAATCTCCTAAATTCTAGAGAGGATTATGGGGAGAAGGCAGGAGAATGAACCATTCGGCCCATCATGTCTACTCTGCTATTCAATCATGTCTAATCTCTCCCTCCCTCTCCACCCCATTCTCCTGCCTTCTCCCCTTATGTTCCCGATGTTGGGGGAGTCCAGAACCAGGGGCCACAGTTTAAGAATAAGGCCATTTAGAACAAAGATGAGGAAAATCTTTTTCTCCCAGAGAGTTGTGAATCTGTGGAATTCTCTGCCTCAGAAAGCAGTGGAGGCCAATTCTCTCGCTGCTTTCAAGAGAGAGCTAGATAGGGCTCTTAAAGATAGCGGAGTCAGGGGATATGGGGAGAAGGCAGGAACGGGGTACTGATTGGGGATGATCAGCCATGATCACATTGAATGGTGGTGCTGGCTCGAAGGGCCGAATGGCCTACTCCTGCACCTGTTGTCTATTGTCTATGGACACCCGTACAAATCCAGTATCTGTCATTCTGCATCTTAAAAATACCCAATAACTTGGCCCCAACACTGTCTGTGGGAATGAATCTCACGGATTCACCACCCTCTGCATGAAGAATAGAGTCAGCATCATATTGAATGTTGGTTTGGGTCATGTTCTTGCTGAACAGCATCGCAGACTGGAGGGGCCAAATGGCCTTTCCTACCGCTATGCCTCAGTCTCGTTGTTGGGCGTGGGGGGGGGGGGGGGGGGGGGAGTCTGTTGGTACCTGTGTCCTTAGCCCAGGTACAGAGTGGAGATTTGTGCCCAAACACTCAAGTACCAAACTGCAGACACTCCCACAGTCATTTACTTATCATTCCCCAGCAACCCAGACAATAAAATTAATCCTTTGCATCAAAATAGATTTGTTTATTGTGACAAATTACGGAACCAGGTGCTGAAACCATCAAAAGGATTAGGAAGCTTTTATGAAATGTGTTTGTTGAAAGGCACTCACGATAATTCCTGCATCATGTAACGCTGATTCATGGAATTTAAACTGGTCTATTTGATAAAAGGTTTACTAAAAGCAGGTGATTATGCCACGCAGTGCTACTCTTATGACTGTTCTGTGCTTCCATAAAGAATATTCCCATTTTAATGACGTTAATAACTCAGTACAAGTAGGATGTCAATGTCCCGTTTACACAATGGATCACTAGCACACTAGAACATTACAAACTCGTAATCACCTTGTTTGTTATAAGGAGACAATGTTGAACACACAGGAGCCATCGAAACGAGATCTTCCCGATTGGCATTGGCACAGAGTCCAACAGGAGGTCCATCAAAGTGACCAACTGCAGATGTACAGATGGACACAGAGTGCTGGAGTAACTCAGCGGGTCAGGCAGCATCTGTGGAGAACATGGATAGGTGACATTTCACAGAGTGCTGGAGTAACTCAGCGGGTGCAGCAGCATCTATGGAGCTAAGGAAATAGGCAACGTTTTGGGCCGAAACCCGGAAGGGTTTCGGCCCGAAACGTTGCCTATTTCCAGAAGGATTTCGGCCCGAAATGTTGCCTATTTCCTTAGCTCCATAGATGCTGCTGCACCATAACTCAGCGGGTCAGGCAGCATCTGTGGAGAACATGGATAGGTGACGTTTCACAGAGTGCTGGAGTAACTCAGCGGGTCAGGCAGCATCTGTGGAGAACATGGATAGGTGACGTTTCACAGAGTGCTGGAGTAACTCAGCGGGTCAGGCAGCATCTGTGGAGAACATGGATAGGTGACGTTTCACAGAGTGCTGGAGTAACTCAGCGGGTCAGGCAGCATCTGTGGAGAACTTACATATGGAGTCATAGAGTGTGTAAACAGGCCTTTCGGACCAACTTGCCCGCACCACCTACACTAGTCCTACCTGCCTGCGTTTGATCCGTATCCCTCCAAACCTGTCCTATCCAGATCATGAATGATGTTTTGGATCGAGACCCTTCTTTAGACTGAGGAGATGTTGTTGGCTGTGTGATTCACTGAAGCATCAACTTGGGTACAGGTGGCAGGGAGTCAGTGTGTCAAGCCCTGTCTCTCTCTCTCTCACATTCACTCTGCCAGCACAGAGGGTAATGCCACTACCTCACTGCACCAGAGACCCGGCTTCAATCCTGACCTCAGGTTCTGTCTATGTGGAGTTTGCACGTTCTCCCTCTGCTGCGTGGGTTCTGGTTACCCCCCACGTCCCAAAGATGTGTGTTTCTGTAAGTTAATTGCCCCTAGTGTGTAGGGAGTAGATGGGACGTGGGATAATGTGGAACTAGTGTGAATGGGTAATCGATGCTTAGTGTCGACTAATTTTGAATCTAGAAGATTGAGGGGGGATCTTATAGAAACTTACAGAATTCTTAAGGGGTTGGACAGGCTAGATGCAGGAAGATTGTTCCCGATGTTGGGGAAGTCCAGGACAAGGGGCCACACAGTTTAAGGATAAGGAGGAAATCTTTTAGGACTGAGATGAGATGAGAAAAACATTTTTTTTCACACACAGAGAGTGGTGAATCTGTGGAATTCTCTGCCACAGAAGGTAGTTGAGGCCAGTTCATTGGCTATATTTAAGAGGGAGTTAGATGTGGCCCTTGTGGCTAAAGGGATCAGGGGGTATGGAGAGAAGGCAGGGATGGGATACTGAGTTGGATGATCAGCCATGATCATATTGAATGGCGAATGGTGCAGGCTTGAAGGGCCGAATGGCCTCTACTCCTGCACCTATTGTCTATGTCAAGTCAAGTCAAGTCAAGTCAAGTTTATTTGTCACATACACATACGAGATGTGCAGTGAAATGAAAGTGGCAATGCTCGCGGACTTTTGTGCAAAAGACAAACAACAAAACAACCAAACAAATTATAAACACAATCATAACACACATATTCTTTTACTTAATAAAAGATTTCTATGTTTCTATGTTTCAATGGGTTAAGGGCCTGTTTCCATGCTGTATCTCTAACCAGTCACTGAACCATTTACTACATACTGCACTGGACTAGAAATGCTAATTGCCAACCAGGGTCCATCTTGCTAGCATACAGTGTGGGAATCAGTGGGACTCTGATATCATTCACACTACATTATCTTTGACCTGATTGATCCCCGCACACTAACACTGTCCTACACACACTCGGGGCAATTTACAATTAACCTGCAAACCTAGAGGCAGCACCTGTAGAAACCAATTAACCTAGAGGCAGCAGCTGCAGTCAGGATCGAACCCGGGTCTCTTGCGCTGTGAGGCAGCAACTCTACCGCTGCTCCACCCTGCCGCACCTACTCGATAGGACTTTACAAAGAACCGAATCACACGGGGTCTGGTAAACAAACCCAGCCAACCTCCCTCTCATTCCTCTCCCTGCCTGGAAGCAGAGATCAACACATTGGCACATCGGGTGACAGCATTCCCACATCAGAGGAGCGTTGGTAGGGATGATCTTTGGCAGAGACAGCTGAGCTCCAGGGCTGCAGTCAGTAATCTCACACAACATGTATGCCACAGGCCTTTGCAGATGATAACTGATGGCTTGGAAGGAGTTATAAGACTGTAATCCAATCAGTAACGGCACCACAAGCTCTGCATTAAAGCAGGTGTTAAGGTCATCCAACACCTGAGAACGCATTGTGCTCATTTCTTCCATGAGAGGCAATATTACTTTCTCTAAAATATATTACAGCTGCATGCGTTTCACCAGCAAATTGTAGAAGGAGAGATTTTATTTTATAATAATCAGACCATACGCTTGGGCAGCTCATAACCCAGTGGTATGAAGAGTCTCGGCCCATTCCTTACCTGCTTGGTGTAAATGTAAATTGTCCCTAGTGTGTGGAGGGTAGTTGGTGTACAGGGATTAGTGCAGAGTTGATGGGCTGAAGGGCCTGTTTCGGCGCTGCATCTCCAAACTAAACCGAACCTTGGCAAAACTCCCTGGCTGTGGTGAGGTTTATTTAGATAGTGCTGGAGTAACTCAGCGGGACAGGCTGCATCTCTGGGATGGGTGACGTTTCGGGTCGAGATCCCTCTTCAGACAACCCGAAAAAAATCACCCATTCCTTCTCTCCAGAGATGCTGCCCGTCCCTCTGAGTTACTCCAGCACTTTGTGTCTACCCTCGGGTGAAAGCAGCACCTGCAGTTCCTTCCTCCACATGAGTATTATTCACTAGAGATACATCGAATAAAGGTCACCATTGTGGATAAACACATTACCAGCACGAGATGTCAGTTGCTGCAGCCCAGTTCTGCATGTTCATTAGTATGCATCTTATCTGCAAGCAAGAGAGCCTCTGGGAAGGGAATAGTGGTAATCCCTAAATTGAATTATTAATGGTATCTATTAAAAATTCTGAAGAAGCGTGCATCGCTGATGAATGTAGCAAAGAGTGAGCATTTAACACTGCTCCTGAATCCCACCGTTAGATCCACAAGCCTTCCCTTCTGCTTCATTTCAAAACTAGCCAGGTCTTTGCCTTGTGTACGAAGGAACTGCAGATGCTGCTTTAAGCCGTAGAATGGCACGAAAAGCTGGAGTAACTCAGCGGGTCAGGCAGCATCTGTGGGGAACATGGATAGGTGACGTTTCACAGAGTGCTGGAGTAACTCAGCGGGTCAGGCAGCATCTGTGGAGAACATGGATAGGTGACGTTTCACAGAGTGCTGGAGTAACTCAGCGGGTCAGGCAGCATCTGTGGAGGACATGGATAGGTGACGTTTCACAGAGTGCTGGAGTAACTCAGCGGGTCAGGCAGCATCTGTGGAGAACATGGATAGGTGACGTTTCACAGAGTGCTGGAGTAACTCAGTGGGTCAGGCAGCATCTGTGGAGAACATGGATAGGTGACGTTTCACAGAGTGCTGGAGTAACTCAGCGGGCCAAGGGGCCTGTTTCCACACCGTATCACTCAATGACTCTATCACTATGTCCCTAGCCTTTTGATTCCAACCCCTGATAGAATTCCCCTTTTCTTCCCGTGGCCATACTTTGTTCTTCCTGCTGTAACGTTCCTCATCTCCCAGCACCATCCTCCACTCACCTGTCACCTGTCCCACCTGTCCCACCTGTCACCTGTCACCTGTCCCACCTGTATGCGGACATTCATCTTCACCACTTGTCCAGCTTCAGCTGCAGACGTTGAACTCTCGCCCTCTGGACCTGATCTAACGTCTTTGATAAAGAGGCAAGATTGTTAATTTATTTTTCCCAAGAAATTGTTCATCAGAACTGTACTCCCCGACCTAACGAGCCAACCATCCCTGATGTCTGACTCTGAAACAATTAACAATTAATTAAGTCATCCACAGTAACATAAGGAGATAATATTCTGAAAAATGTATAAATTATGTGCAGATATTTGCATGTCTGTGTGTCTCTGTCGATCTGTGTGAGTGTGCGCATGTGTATGTATGTATGCGTGTGTGTGTGTATGTATGCATGTGTGTCCATGTGCGTGTGTGTGCATGTGTGTGTGCGTGTGTGCATGTGTATGTGTATGTATGCATGGGTGTGTGTGAGTGTGCGTGCGTGCATGTGTATGTGTATGCATGCATGTGTGCATGTGCGTGTGTGCGTGTGCATGTGTGCATGTGTATGTACGCATGCTTGTGTGTGTGTGTGCGTGTGCATGTGCGTGTTTGTGTGTGCAGGATCACGTGTGTTTGTACCTGTAATCTGTCTATCTGTATGCGTTTGTATGTGTATGTATGTGTAAGCGTGTGTGTGCGTGTTCATGTCTGTCTCTGTGTATCGCTGTCTATCCGTGTGCATATGTGAGTGTGTGCATGCATGTGCATATGTATGTATGCATGTCTAATATGTGTGTGTGTGTACGTGCGTTAGTGAGTGTGTGAATTAATGTGCAGGTGTGTGCATGTGAAGGAGAGTGAGTGAGTGTGAACATCCAAATAAAACCCACGCAGGTCACGGGGAGAACGTGCAAACTCCGTACAGACAGCACCCGTGGTCAGGATCGAACCCGGGTCTCTGGCGCTGTGAGGCAGCAGCTCTACCCGCTGTACCACCGTGCCACCCTGGCTGGTAACTGGGTGAAACCATCTCTGAGAGGTCGGTGTGGGCCTGAAACACTTCACATATCAACCACACCCAAAGACAGGCTGGTGGGACGAGTGTAGTTGAGGCATGTTGGTCGGCATGGGCAAGGTGGGCAACAGGCCCTGTACAACTCTAACACATGTAAACTCACATCTCCCATGTAAACCCAAACTCTAGTGTAAACCTACATCTCTCTGGCCACCAAGCTGCAGGAACAAGGCCATTAAACTGGACAAATTACAGAGATGATTTACGAGGATGTTGCCAGGCCTCGAGGGCCTGAGCACAGGGAGAGGTTGAGCAGGCTGGGACTTTATTCCTTGAAGCACAGAAGACTGAGGGTGACCTTACAGAGGTGTATAAGGTCATGACAGAAATAGATTGAGTGAATTTTACCCAGGGTAGGGGAACAGCCAGAGAACAACGCTTTAAGGTGAGAGGGGCTAGGTTTAATAGGAACCTGAGGGGCAACTTCTTCACTTAGATGATGGTGGGAGAGAGGAACGAGCTGCCAGAGGAGGTAGTTCTTCTCTTCTTGTTGCAAATGAAACATAAACCAAAAGGAATAGTTAGATCTCAAGCCGGGTGTTGGAGTCAATGTCTGCCAGGCCCTGACACAGCTCCATGGGGACCCAGTGATGACATGGTTGGCTGTGTGTGTGTGTTGTAGGTAGTTGTGGACTGTGTGGCACGGTGGAGCAGCGGGTGGAGCTGCTGCCTCACAGCGCCAGAGACCCCGGTTCGATCCTGACTACGGGTGCTGTCTGTACGGAGTTTGCACGTTCTCCCCGAGACCTGCGTGGGTTTGTAGGTTAATTGCCTTGGCGTATATTTAAATTCAGATTCAGATTCAGATTCAGATTCAATATTAATTGTCATTGTCAGTGTACAGTACAGAGACAACGAAATGCATTTAGCATCTCCCTGGAAGAGCGACATAGCAAACGATTTGCATAAATAATAATAAGTGTCCGGGGGGGGGGGGTGATTGGCAGTCACCGAGGTACGTTGTTGAGTAGAGTGACAGCCGCCGGGAAGAAGCTGTTCCTCGACCTGCTGGTTCGGCAACGGAGAGACCTGTAGCGCCTCCCGGATGGTAGGAGGGTAAACAGTCCATGGTTGGGGTGAGAGTAGTCCTTGGCGATGCTGAGCGCCCTCCGCAGACAGCGCTTGCTTTGGACAGACTTAATGGAGGGGAGCGAGGAACCGGTGATGCGTTGGGCAATTTTCACCACCCTCTGCAATGCCTTCCGGTCGGAGACAGAGCAGTTGCCATACCATACTGTGATGCAGTTGGTAAGGATGCTCTCGATGGTGCAGCGGTAGAAGTTCACCAGGATCTGAGGAGACAGATGGACCTTCTTCAGTCTCCTCAGGAAGAAGAGACGCTGATGAGCCTTCTTGATCAGAGTAGAGGTATTGTGGGTCCAAGAGAGGTCATCGGAGATGTTGACTCCCAGGAACCTGAAGCTAGAAACACGTTCCACCTCCGTCCCGTTAATGTGGATGGGGGTGTGCGTGCCGCCTCTGGACTTCCTGAAGTCTACAATGAGCTCCTTGGTCTTGTGTGTAGGATAGTGTTTGTGTGCGGGGAACGCTGGGTTGTACAGACTCGATGGGCCGAAGGGCCTGTTTCCACGCTGTATCTCTAAATTAAACAGCATTTGAAAAACTATGCTGGGACTGGCAGGGTTGAGAGGGATGTGGGCCAAGCGTGGGTAAAGGGAGTGAGCTTATACAGGCCATGGATGAGTGCGACCACTTGTCGTGTCGTGGGACACTGTGACTTTGCACAACTCTGCTGGAATTTGAATGAAAATATAAGTATATAGCCAGCTAGGCGTTAAGTTGCCATAATGTTCAGTAATCAATCACAGGATGCAGGGAGCATTTAATCTGAGTTTTTAAACAGCAGGCTCCCTGTTACACTCACACAACAGGATCTTCCTTTCAGATCACCCATTATTTATTGATGAAGCCAGTCAGATCTACAGATCTCTGTTTAATTCTTTCACAGCTGACTGTTCGAATATTCGCAACTTGTAGCATCATTAACACCCCTGTCTCCTTCCTCTCCTTGATGCCTCCTGTTGGAATATCCCAGGAGAGGAAGTGGATTGCAGGATCTTCCTCTAGGAGATGGGAGCAAGTTCCATGTTCGAGGGAGATGGGAGCTGCAGAGGCAGAAGATGGACACAGAGTGCTGGAGTAACTCAGCGGGTCAGGCAGCATCTGTGGAGAACATGGATAGGTGACGTTTCACAGAGTGCTGGAGTAACTCAGCGGGTGCAGCAGCATCTATGGAGCTAAGGAAATAGGTAACGTTTCGGGCCGAAACCCGGAAGGGTTTCGGCCCGAAACGTTGCCTATTTCCAGAAGGGTTTCGGTCCAAAACGTTGCCACAGACAGCGTCTGTGGAGAACATGGATAGGTGACGTTTCACAGAGTGCTGGAGTAACTCAGCGGGTCAGGCAGCATCTGTGGAGAACATGGATAGGTGACGTTTCACAGAGTGCTGGAGTAACTCAGTGGGTCAGGCAGCATCTCTGGAGAGAAGGAATGGGTGACGTTTCGAGTCCTCCTGTGACTTGTGCATCTCACCACTGCTGTACGAGATGTTCTTTGTGTCTGTTCTGCTCCTACCTGAGCTGTAGGTAAGAGGGCCACTGGGCCACACATGAAAGGCAGGTACAGGGTCCAGGTGAAACACAAACCCTCGCTACAGGCGACGGTGTGAGTGGGGGTGACAGAGTGACGCATTGCAGAGCCATCCTGCAGTTGGATGTTGACGAGGTAGCAGAGTGGGCAGTGAGACACTGGTGCTGCTGGAGGTGTAACATCTACTGCTGTTCCTGTGTGTTGTCACCAAGGCTCACACATGCTCGGTGAGAGCTCTGTGTGAAATGTTTCACCACCTGGTGCTACGCTCATCCTCCATCTCTGCAACTCATGGAGTATACCCGGCAGCCCCTCCACCAATGTGTGGCATTACCCCTCTCTCTCCCTGTCCGACATCGCCACTCACCTACACAATGTGGGACATGGAAGACAATAGGTGCAGGAGTAGAGGCCATTCGGCCCTTCAATAAGATATCCTCTCATCCTTCTAACCTCCAGAGTGTAGATGATAGAATGTGGAGCATAAAACATACAACATATAACAGAGAACATGAAACGTGGAATATACAAACATATAGAAAAGTACATGTCAGCACAGTGGAGCAGTGGGTAGAGCTGCTGCCTCACAGCGCCAGTGACCCGGGTTCCATCCTGACTACGGGTGCTGTCTGTACGGAGTTTGCAGGTTCTCCCCGTGACCTGCGTGGGTTTTCTCCGGGCGCTCCGGTTTCCTCCCACACTCCATAGACGTACATGCCTGTAGATTAATTGGCTTCTGTAACTTGTCCCTAGTGTGCAGGATAGAGCTAGTATACGGGGAGATCACGGACCGGCGCGGACCGGCGTGGACCGGCGCGGACCGGCGTGGACCGGCGCGGACCGGCGCGGACCGGCGCGGACCGGCGCGGACCGGCACGGACCGGCGTGGACCGGCGCGGACCGGCGTGGACCGGAGTGGACCGGAGTGGACCGGAGTGGACCGGCGTGGACCGGCACGGACCGGCGTGGACCGGCGCGGACCGGCGTGGACCGGAGTGGACCGGCGTGGACCGGCACGGACCGGAGTGGACCGGCGTGGACCGGAGTGGACCGGCGTGGACCGGCGTGGACCGGCGTGGACCGGCATGGACCGGAGTGGACCGGCGTGGACCGGCGCGGACCGGAGTGGACCGGCGTGGACCGGAGTGGACCGGCGTGGACCGGCGCGGACCGGCATGGACCGGAGTGGACCGGCATGGACCGGCGCGGACCGGCACGGACCGGAGTGGACCGGCGTGGACCGGAGTGGACCGGCGTGGACCGGCGTGGACCGGCGTGGACCGGCACGGACCGGCGTGGACCGGCGTGGACCGGCGTGGACCGGCATGGACCGGAGTGGACCGACGTGGACCGGCATGGACCGGAGTGGACCGGCGTGGACCGGCGTGGACCGGCGTGGACCGGCACGGACCGGCGTGGACCGGCGTGGACCGGCACGGACCGGCGTGGACCGGCGTGGACCGGCACGGACCGGCGTGGACCGGCGTGGACCGGCGTGGACCGGCGTGGACCGGCGTGGACCGGCGTGGACCGGAGTGGACCGGCGTGGACCGGCGTGGACCGGCGTGGACCGGAGTGGACCGGCACGGACCGGTGTGGACCGGCGTGGACCGGCGCGGACCGGCGTGGACCGGCGCGGACCGGCGCGGACCGGCGTGGACCGGCGTGGACCGGCGCGGACTGGCGCGGACCCGTTGGGCCAAAGGGCCCGTTTTCACATTGTATCACTAAACTAAAACCGTTCTCCCCTCCAACTGGTATAGGTTTGATGGGCCGAATGGTCTACCAGGGCGGTGTTGGCATATCTGCTTCTATAACCTCTTGGTATCCCTATTGTTATTGGGATAACATTAATCTATGAATAATGGACAAGGAGGTGGAGGAACTCCGCGGGTCAGGCAGCATCTGTGGAAGGTGGGGGGCAGTGAGATTGGGGGGCAGTGAGATGGGGGCAGTGAGATGGGGTCAGTTGGTCAGTGGGGGCAGTGAGATGGGGCAGTGAGATGGGGGGCAGTGAGATGGGGGCAGTGAGAGGGGGGCAGTGAGATGGGGGCAGTGAGATGGGGCAGTGAGATGGGGGGCAGTGAGATGGGGCAGTGAGATGGGGCAGTGGGGCTAGTGAGGATCTGTGGGTGTAGGAGGTTAGTGGGAGGGGGGTGAGTGGAGGAAGGGGTGAGTGGGGGAAGGGTGTGGTGGAACCATTGCTGGGTCAAGGTGACCATTGGTCAAGTGTGCCCCATCTTGTTCCCGCTCGGTTCCTAACGCTGCCTCCCCCTTGTTTGTCCACAGAACGGTGGGTGTGCGTGATGATGGAGAGATTCCTCTTGTCTCTGCTGTTGCTCAGCCTGGCGGTCAGGACTCAACTCTGCCCCAAACGCTGCATCTGCCAGAACCTCTCACCGTCCCTGGCCATCCTCTGTGCCAAAACCGGGCTGCTCTTCGTGCCCCCGTTCATCGACCGGAGAACAGTGGAGCTGAGGCTCACCGACAACTTCATCACCACTGTCAGGAGGAAGGACTTTGCCAACATGACCAGCCTGGTGCACCTCACCCTGTCCAGGAACACCATCAGCCAGATCATGCCGCTGACCTTTGGTGATCTGCGTGGCCTCCGGGCCTTGCATCTGGACAGCAACAGGTTGACCAGGCTGGTGAACGAACATCTGAAGGGCTTGGTCAACCTCCGGCATCTCATCCTCAACAACAACCAACTCCACCACATCTCTGAGGGATCGTTCAATGACTTCCTCAGCTGCTTGGAGGACCTGGACATGTCCTACAATAACCTGGAGCGTTTCCCATGGGAGGCCATCTCCAAGATGATCAACCTCAACACCTTGGCCTTGGACCACAACCTGATCAGCCACATAGAGGAAGGGACCTTCTCCATCCTTCACAAATTGGCACGCTTGGACATGACCTCCAACAGGTTGCACAAGCTTCCTCCAGATCCACTGTTCTTAAGGACTCAGCTGCTGATCAATGCCAAGGGTATTCCATACTTCTCCCTGACCCTCAGCTTTGGGGGGAACCCTCTTCACTGTAACTGTGAGCTCCTCTGGCTTCGAAGGTTGACAAGGAAAGATGACCTGGAGACTTGTGCATCCCCGCCTCAACTGATGGGCAAATATTTCTGGTCCATCTCAGAGGAGGACTTCACCTGCGACCCTCCGCTCATCACTCACCTGACGGCCACCAAGGCCTTTGTGGTGGAGGGCCAGGGGGTGACCCTCAAGTGCAAGGCCATTGGCGATCCAGACCCCTCCATCCTCTGGAGCTCACCAGAAGGCAAGCTGGTGTCCAACTCCTCGAGAACAATCATCTACAGCAACGGCACACTGGACATTCTCATCACCACCCTGAAAGACAGCGGCATGTTCACCTGTATCGCCTCCAATGCAGCGGGAGAGATAGCCACCAACGTAACCATTGGCATCATCCCCCTGCCTCACCTGGTCAACTTCACCAAGGAACGAAAGAAGCCAGCACCAGGCTCGTCGGACATCACCACCTCCACCAAGACCGGGTCCCCGTCCAACGGCAGCGATGCCAAGAGCTCACACGACAGGAAGGTGGTGGCCACGGACCTCAGCACCACTTCAGCCCTCATCCGCTGGCCCTCTCTACATCCCATCCCTGGCATCCGCATGTACCAGATCCAGTACAACAGCTCCACAGACAACACCCTGGTGTACAGGTATGTCCACACCTTCACACAGCTCAGCCTTAGATGTAGGACAAATGTTCCCGCTGTTGGGGGAGTCCAGAACCGTTTAAGACAGCAGAAGAATTTGGTCACTATATTTGTAAATGATGTAGTGATTTTTTTTAATATTTTATTTTATTAGAAGTAAGTACAGTCATATGGCACCAAAGTGCCTAATATATATTTTCATAATACATTTTATGTACAAATTCTTTTTTTTTTTGTTACATTGAAAAAAGATGAGAATAAGAAAAATAAGTTAGATAGTAAAGGATAGAAAGATGTGAAATATATAGAAACATAGAAACATAGAAATTAGGTGCAGGAGTAGAGGCCATTCGGCCCTTCGAGCCTGCACCATTCGCCATTCAATATGATCATGGCTGATCATCCAACTCTTTCCCAAAGGAAATAGGCAACGTTTCGGGTCGAAACCCGAAGGGTTTCGGGACGAAACGTTGCCTATTTCCTACGCTCCATAGATGCTGCTGCACCCGCTGAGTTTTTGGCTGATCATCCAACTCAGTATCCCATCCTTGCCTTCTCTCCATACCTTCTGATCCCCTTAGCCACAAGGGCCACATCTAACTCCCTCTTAAATATAGCCAATGAACTGGCCTCAACTACCCTCTGTGGCAGAGAGTTCCAGAGATTCACCACTCTCTGTGTGAAAACAATTCTCCTCATCTCGGTTTTAAAGGATTTCCCCCTTATCCTTAAGCTGTGACCCCTTGTCCTGGACTTCCCCAACATCGGGAACAATCTTCCTGCATCTAGTCTGTCCAACCCCTTAAGAATTTTGTAAGTTTCTATAAGATCCCCTCTCAATCTCCTAAATTCTAGAGAGTATAAACCAAGTCTATCCAGTCTTTCTTCATAAGACAGTCCTGACATTCCAGGAATCAGTCTGGTGAACCTTCTCTGCACTCCCTCTATGGCAATAATGTCCTTCCTCAGATTTGGAGACCAAAACTGCACGCAATACTCCAGGTGTGGTCTCACCAAGACCCTTAGATGTAGGACAAATGTTCCCACTGTTGGGGGAGTCCAGAACCAGGAAGAATTTGGTTCGGGGGAAGAGATAGATCAGCCATGATTGAATGGCAGAGTAGACTTGATGGGCCGAATGGCCTAATTCTGCTCCTATCACTTATGAGCTTTTGATATGGATTATGGGTTAGTCTGGGCATTATATTTGGCACAGACATTGTGGGCCGAATGGCCTGTGCTGTACTGTTCTATGTTTTATGTTCTGAGACCAGAGAATCCACACAGAGTTTTAATATGATTGCATTATTAAAAAATATTAAAATGGTAAATAAATTGTAAATAATTATAGCACTTAAAGCAAAATCAATATATGTATAAATATATTTCAGTTAATTAAATCCATTATGATTAAAGTGAAATTGTCCATGTTAACTGAAAATGACCCTGCCTTCCCCCAGCTTGTCGCTAGACCTTTGAGTGGACTGTACAGGTGGGCTGGGGTCTGGGAGAGTGGTCTTGCTTGTCCAGTGGCAATGGCTTTAACCACAATGTCCAGGAGTCCAGCACTGGGACAGAGATGGGATGGCAGTGGTTAGGAATGGTGTGCAACTCGTTACAACGAGGTTGTGCATCACTGGTACTAAATGAGAGGGTCAGCAGGCCACTGGACGGCACGGTGGCACAGCGGGTAGAGCTGCTGCCTCACAGCGCCAGAGACCCGGGTTCGATCCCGACTATTGGTGCTGTCTGTGCGGAGTTTGCACGTTCTCCCCGTGACCTGCGTGGGTTTTCTCCAGGTGCTCCGGTTTCCTCCCACACTCCCAAGACGTGCAGGTTGGCAGGTCCCTAGTGTGTGTAGGGTAGTGTTGGTGTACCATGCTGACTGGGGATCCCTGTACACTAACACTATCCCACATCCACTAGGGACAATTTTACATTGACACATGTTCCATGTTCCATCCATGTTCCATGTTCCATGTTCCATCCATGTTCCATCCACGTTCCATCCATGTTCCATCCATGTTCCATCCATGTTCCATCCATGTTCCATCCACGTTCCATGTTCCATCCATGTTTCATGTTCCATGTTCCATCCATGTTCCATCCATGTCCCATGTTCCATGTTCCATCCATGTTCCATCCATGTTCCATCCATGTTTCATGTTCCATGTACCATCCATGTTCCATGTTCCATGTTCCATCCATGTTCCATGTTCCATGTTCCATCCATGTTCCATCCATGTTTCATGTTCCATGTTCCATCCGTGTTCCATCCATGTTCCATCCATGTTCCATGTTAGGTGTTCTTCTCTTCCAAGTTTTATGTTGGACTCCCCAAACATGTGGTCATCCCACTGCCCGTGCCCTCCCTGGCCAGAGCTGATGACCGTGGAATGGTGAGGCGGTCAGGGGGTCCAGCGCTGGTCACTGGCTGGAGGTCATCGGTCTGTGACCTATGGGCCAGGACAATGCTGTCAGGTGGGATGTATCTGACCCACTCACACTTCATGAATTATATGAAGATGTTGGAGTCACTCAGCGGGACAGGCAGCATTACTGGAGAGAAGGAATGGGTGACGTTTCGGGGCCGAGACCCTTCTTCAGATTAGTTAGGGATAAGGGAGATGAGAGATATCGATGATGATAATAATAATCATTTATTGCCATTGCACATAAGTGGAAGGAGATTTGGTTTGCAGCTTCCATCCATAGAAACATAGAAACATAGAAAATAGGTGCAGGAGTAGAGGCCATTCGGCCCTTCGAGCCAATACCGCCATTCAATATGATCATGGCTGATCATCCAACTCTTTCCCAAAGGAAATAGGCAACGTTTCGGGTCGAAACCCTTTGGGTTTCGGGACGAAACGTTGCCTATTTCCTACGCTCCATAGATGCTGCTGCACCCACTGAGTTTTTGGCTGATCATCCAACTCAGTATCCCATCCCTGCCTTCTCTCCATACCCCCTGATCCCCTTAGCCACAAGGGCCACATCTAACTCTTAAATATAGCCAATGAACTGGCCTATATAACCGATGTCATAACTTAAATAACTATTTATATTTAGATAACCCGAGAACATGGTTTGTAAATGATGTAGTGATTTTTTTAAATTTTTAAATTTTTTAATATTTTATTTTATTAGTAAGTACAGTCATATGGCACCAAAGTGCCTAATATATATTTTCATAATACATTTTATGTACAACTTCTTTTTTTTGTTACATTGAAAAAAGATGAGATTAAGAAAAAGAAGTTAGATAGTAGAGGATAGAAAGATGTGAAATATATAGAAACATAGAAACATAGAAAATAGGTGCAGGAGTAGAGGCCATTCGGCCCTTCGAGCCTGCACCATTCGCCATTCAATATGATCATGGCTGATCATCCAACTCTTTCCCAAAGGAAATAGGCAACGTTTCGGGTCGAAACCCGAAGGGTTTCAGGACGAAACGTTGCCTATTTCCTACGCTCCATAGATGCTGCTGCACCCGCTGAGTTTTTGGCTGATCATCCAACTCAGTATCCCATCCCTGCCTTCTCTCCATACCCCCTGATTCCCTTAGCCACAAGGGCCACATCTAACTCCCTCTTAAATATAGCCAATGAACTGGCCTCAACTACCCTCTGTGGCAGAGAGTTCCAGAGATTCACCACTCTCTGTGTGAAAAAAGTTCTTCTCATCTCGGTTTTAAAGGATTTCCCCCTTATCCTGAAGCTGTGACCCCTTGTCCTGGACTTCCCCAACATCGGGAACAATCTTCCTGCATCTAGCCTGTCCAACCCCTTAAGAATTTTGTAAGTTTCTATAAGATCCCCTCTCAATCTCCTAAATTCTAGAGAGTATAAACCAAGTCTATCCAGTCTTTCTTCATAAGACAGTCCTGCCATCCCTGGAATTAGTCTGGTGAACCGTCTCTGCACTCCCTCTATGGCAATAATGTCCTTCCTCAGATTTGGAGACCAAAACTGGGGGAAAAGGAGATCATTATTTATTATGTAGTGATGTAGAGAGATAAAGAACAATGTTTGACAGATATGCAAACAACTATAATGGGTGGATAGCAAGCTGTCAGTGCCCAGGCACCAAACCCAGAACATCATTGCAGGCCGGAAATTGTAACACGATGAAATGTAATTGTGGTTGAGACAAAAAGTAATGGTTTGTAACTTTCAGTGTTGATGGGGTGATGGAGCAGGGAGTTTGTCACTGGTGTAGTGAAGCAGAATATAGTGCATGATGGCATCTGCTGAGTCCCACTTTCAAATGTCATCTTGCTGCTAAGTGAAGTTTATGCAGCCACAAACCAGTTCCCCCAAGACTCAGGGCTGGCAATGGAAGCTGCCACAGGCCATAACATGCAGCGTTAACCTGCGTCTAACCCTGCTGACCCTGCCCTGGGAGTGGGTGACCGGCCAGTGTAGTGCCAAAATGGTTTATACTCAGTCTGACCCATTGCTGTCCCTGCCCTTAGAGTAAGTGTGTGTGTGTGTGTGTGTGTGTGTGTGTGTGTGTGTGTGTGTGTGTGTGTGTGTGTGTGTGTGTCTGCATGTGAGTGTGTGTGTGTCTGCATGTGAGTGTGTGTGTGTGTGTCTGCATGTGAGTGTGTGTGTGTGTGTGTGTGTGTGTGTGTGTGTGTGTGCTGCATGTGAGTGTGTGTGTGTGTGTGTGTGTCTGCATGTGAGTGTGTGTGTGTGTGTGTCTGCATGTGAGTGTGTGTGTGTGTGTGTCTGCATGTGAGTGTGTGTGTGTGTGTCTGCTTGTGTGTGGCTGTGTGCATGCATGTGCGTGCGTTTGCGTGTGTGTGTGTGTGTGCGCATGTGTGTGTGTGTCTATGTGTCTGCTTGTGTGTGTCTGTGCATGCATGTGCGTGCGTTTGTGTGTGTGTGTGTCTGTGTGCATGTGTGTGTCTGCTGTCTGTGTGTGTGACTGCATGCGCTTGTGTGTGTGTGTGTGTGTGTGTGTCTGTCTGCATGTGTGTGTGTCTGCTGTCTGTGTGTGTGACTGCATGCGTGTGTGTGTCTAACCCGTGCTGCCTCTGCCCTGTGTGTGTGTGTGTTATGCTGACTATAGGTGTGAGAACTGTTCCAATCCCCAGGTCTACCATCCCTCTCCATTATATGAGTGCACCACATAAATGTCAGGAGCCATTGTGTGGACGGTTCACTTATTATCCAGGTAAAGCATTTTGTGTCCATTCATCAGTTGTGAATAATTTCTCTCAGCGTTTGCAGCAGTGTCCTCCACCTCCACCTCCACTGGCGATAATGCCTTCACTCTCTGCCTCAAGGCCACAGTCTGCATGAAGAAACGTCACATACTCTGCTCATTGTATCTTGCCCACCCCCAAAGATCAAAACCAATCCTCCACCTAGTGTAGGAAGGAACTGCAGATGCTGGTTTACACTGAAGATAGATACAAAGTGCTGGAGTAACTCAGCGGGACAGGCAGCATCTCTGTGGAGAACAGGAATGGGTGATGTTTTTGGGTCGAGACCCTTTTTCAGTCACAACCCAAAACGTCACCTATCCATGTTCTCCACAGATGCTGCCTGACCCGCTGAGTTACTCCAGCACTCTGTGTCTATCTTCACCCGCCAGCCAGCTTCACGATTCCATCGAGAGACTGTTTAAGAAGGAACTGCAGATGCTGGAAAATCGAAGGTAGACAAAAGTGCTGGAGAAACTCAGCGGGTGCAGCAGCATCTATGGAGCGAAGGAAATAGGCAACGTTTCGGCCCGAAACCCTTCCGGGTTTCGGCCCGAAACGTTGCCTATTTCCTTCAGGGTTTCGGCCCGAAACGTTGCCTATTTCCTTTGCTCCATCGATGCTGCTGCACCCGCTGAGTTACTCCAGCACTCTGTGAAACGTCACCTATCCATGTTCCCCACAGATGCTGCCTGACCCGCTGAGTTACTCCAGCACTCTGTGAAACGTCACCTATCCATGTTCTCCACAGATGCTGCCTGACCCGCTGAGTTACTCCAGCACTCTGTGAAACGTCACCTATCCATGTTCTCCATCGATGCTGCTGCACCCGCTGAGTTACTCCAGCACTCTGTGTCTATCTTCTCTCTCGATTCTTGTTGCTATGTAGTGCCCCTCTGTGTGTTGATTGATCTTTAGTCTTTGGAGAAACAGCGTGGAAAGAGGCTCTTCACCCAACCAGCAATCACCTCGAACACTAGCACTGCCCTACACACACTGGGAACAATTTACAATTTTTACCGAAGCCAATTAATCTACAAACCCGCACGTTTTTGGAGTGTGGGAGGAAACCAGAGCACCCGCGGAAAGCCCACGTGGTCCCTATAACCATATAACAATTACTGCACGGAAACAGGCCATCTCGGCCCTACAAGTCCGTGCCGAACAACTTTTTTCCCCCTTAGTCCCACCTGCCTGCACTCATACCATAACCCTCCATTCCCTTCTCATCCATATGCCTATCCAATTTATTTTTAAATGATACCAATGAACCTGCCTCCACCACTTCCACTGGAAGCTCATTCCACACCGCTACCACTCTCTGAGTAAAGAAGTTCCCCCTCATATTACCCCTAAACTTCTGTCCCTTAATTCTGAAGTCATGTCCTCTTGTTTGATGTCCCTGTATCCATCAAACCAAAAAGTGTCTTAATTGGCTGGTTATATGTTGCAAGAAGGAGTAAATCATCAGGACAGGCAGCATCTGTGGAGAGAAGGATAGGGTGGAGACTCTTGTTCAGACTTTTTGTGTCTAAGTTGGATTTAAACCAGCATTTGCTGTTCAGGTCCTACACACTTTATGAATGAATGAATGTATGCGTGAATGAATGATTGAATGAATGAATGTATGATGAATGTATGGATGAATGAATGAATGAATGATTGAAAACTTTATTGTCATTCAGATATACACCTAGACACAGTGCACATTGAACAAAATTTTGTTGCATTTTACTCTCCAAAATCAGGTAATAGTTAAAAGTTCTAGGTTCGGTATGTGCAAGGTTCTGTAAAATTAATATATATAAAAAGTTTTTAAAAAAGTGTCGATATTTAAAAAGTTCTAGCCTCGGTTTTGTTGATTGTTCAGTAATCTAATGGCCTGGGGGCTGAAGCTGTTGCAGAACCTGGTTGTCCCACTTATATGTTGCAAGTGATGGGTTTTGGTCTCCTGTGTTTCAGAATGATTCCATCCACAAGCAAGACTTTCCTGGTGAATGACCTGACCCCGGGAAGAGACTACGATCTGTGCATCCTAGCTGTGTACGATGATGGCATGACAATGATGACTGGCACCAGGGTGGTGGGCTGTGTGCAGTTCACCACTGATCAGGAATACACGCAGTGCCAGTCTGTGCACGCCCAGTTCCTTGGCGGGACCATGATCATCATCATTGGGGGCATCATCGTGGCCTCTGTCCTGGTTTTCATCATCATCCTGATGATCAGGTACAAGGTACACAACAGCTCGGCCGACAGCAAGACCAAGGTCAGCAACGTTTGCTCCCAGACCAACAGCAGCCATTCAGCAGCGATGGCCAGGTCTACGTCCAAGCTGGCCCCCACCGCGCAAGGTGAGTGCATGCACGAGGTGTTTGCTGAATGTTCCAAGGGCTCGGTGGCAGTGCTGGTAAACATGTCCGGGGATAAGGGTGGTCTTCCCCACAGCACCATGGTAACGGCCATAGACCAGAGGAGGACAAAGACCAGCGTGGACCTTCAGGCAGAGGCTCGGCTGTCTTGTGAAGAGGCCCCGCCAGCAGGGAGTACCACCAACACCAGCCTGTCAGTCTGCTTGGTGAGCCAGCGCCGAAGGCAGCAACCGCACACCGTTTCTGTTCTGCCTTGCGATCTGTCGAGAGCCCGACATAGACACTCGTTTGACGGGGACTATTCTCTGTTCCAGAGCCACAGCTATCCCCGGAGAGCACGGACTAAGGCAAGCCTGACGGGCAGTGGCCACAACTTGAACTCTGATGACTTGGGTGTGGAGAGCAAGCGGGCAACGTACGGCAGCAAGGAGTGGATGTTGGAGAGCACGGTGTGAGTCCAGTGGCCGAACATCCATCTACTGAGCACCACGGCCACTTGCACCACTTGGGCCACCATTGGAGGGAGCAGGAGGGCACTTGTGTTAATGCCCCTTGGTACACATGGCAATGCCTTAAAGCACCCCCACATTGGACATGGGCAAGGGGGAGTTTGACTACGGCCAACAGCAGGAACTAGGAGTGGCCTCACCATCTCCACAGACAGAATAAGATGCTTTTGTGTTCTTTCCTCTCTCCTCACTCCCCCCAGCGTTCCACCGGGCATGCCTACTGGGCGGTGACATTTCACATCTGGCACGGCCAACATCTGGCAAAGACCAACACCTGGCAAAGGCCAACATCTGGCGAAGACCAACATCTGGCAAAGACCAACATCTGGCAAAGGCCAACATCTGGCAAAGACCAACATCTGGCAAAGACCAACATCTAGCAAAGACCAACATCTGGCAAAGATCAACATCTGGAAGCCATGCGCCAACATTTACACTCATTTCAGAAGAAGGCAAAGCCTTTGATATTTATTAAAAATAGAAACTAAAAGCGTATAAGAGTTAACTGACGGAACAAAGATTTGAACATAATTGGAGAACCTTCCAGTAACACATTTCCTTTCATGTTTGATATTTGTTATATCTGGCTGGCCTGGATCAATTTCTGTGTAAGTGTATACATTATATCTATAAAGGTATCCTGCTGGAGATATTTATATAGATATATGTATCTGTATTCTACATTTATATATCTATATAGTACTGAGTTGTCCCACACATGATGTTTTTAAAGACCCTGTTGATGAACATGTTTTTATATTAAAAACCTGCACCATCACATCTTCTGATGATATTTTTATTTGGGTCCGTCCCGTGTGTGATGTTTAACAGGTACATGGCCATGGGTTTGTGGGCAGGGCTGGTGTTCTATTGAGCAATGACATTGCCCTTCAACATGGGCCTCTGGAAGTTTGGTTTAATTTAGTTTGGAGATACAGCTCGGAAACAGGCCCTTCAGCCCATCGTGTCCTCGCAGACCAGCCATCATCCCCTACACTAATACTATCCTACACACACTAGGGACAATTTACATTTACACCAAACCAATTAACCTACAAAGTGTATGTGCGGGTCGGTGTGGACTTGGGGGGGGGGGGGCTTATTCTTGTACTCGCTAGAATTTAGAAGATTGAGGGGGGATCTTATAGAAACTTACAAAATTCTTAAGGGGTTGGACAGGCTAGATGCAGGAAGATTGTTCCCGATGTTGGGGAAGTCCAGGACAAGGGGTCACACAGTTTAAGGATAAGGGGGAAATCTTTTAGGACTGAGATGAGGAAAACATTTTTTTTCCCACACAGAGAGTGGTGAATCTGTGGAATTCTCTGCCACAGAAGGCAGGAAGATTGTTCCCGATGTTGGGGAAGTCCAGAACTAGGGGTCACACAGTTGAATGCATTTCGTTGTCTCTGTACTGTACACTGACAATGACAATTAAAATTGAATCTGAATCTGAATCTGAAGGATAAGAGGGAAGTCTATTAGGACTGAGATGAGAAAAACATTTTTCACACACAGAGTGGTGAATCTGTGGAATTCTCTGCCACAGAAGGTAGTTGAGGCCACACAGTTCATTGGCTATATTTAAGAGGGAGTTAGATGTGGCCCTTGTGGCTAAGGGGATCAGGGGGTATGGAGAGAAGGCAGGTACGGGATACTGAGTTGGATGATCAGCCATGATCATATTGAATGCCGGTGCAGGCTCGAAGGGCCGAATGGCCTCCTCCTGCACCTATTGTCTATGTTTCTATGTTTCTATGAAGGGCCTGTTTCTGTGCTGTATTTCTAAAACCATAAAAACTAAAAAAGGGAGCGTGCTTATGAGTGTTTTATTGAATGTTCCCCTGTGCTGTAAGTCACGGTGCAGCCAGCACATCGGGATACTGCTAAACAGCTGCCAATAGCAGCAAAGACTGATTTAGTGTCTGCACCATTTATTGCCATTCCCTTTAGCGTTGCTTCCTGCGATTCCTCTCTCTCTCTCTCACGTCACTAGAAATGTTAATCTGCCCCTCAAGGGACTCCTACACCAAGCAGTTCATTGCTTTGGTGAATATTTTTTTTCTTCTTAGTGGTTTTTAATTATTAACAAGAGTTTGCATTATTAAAAGTCTTTTTAAAGCGAGAGAAAGATGCATTTGTCTCTTGCAGTTCTTAAGCGTATGAAATGTGTGTACATTTGTGGATTCAGAGTGGAATCGAACACAAAATCCATCCTTCATCTTACAGCTGTGTATGTCCTGAGCTTGCACTCGCCAGATGTTCGGTTCAGTTTAATTTATTGTCACGTGTACCGAGGTACAGTGAAAAGCTTTTGTTGCGTGCTAACCAGTCAGCGGAAAGACAACACATGATTACAATTGAGCCGTCCACAGTGTACAGATACAGGATAAGGGAATAACGTTTAGTGCAAGGTAAGATTCAAACAAGAGGACATGACTTCAGAATTGAGGGACAGAAGTTTAGGGGTAATATGAGGGGGAATTTCTTTACGCAGAGAGTGGTAGCGGTGTGGAATGAGCTCCCAGTGGAAGTGGTGGAGGCAGGTTCATTAGTATCATTTAAAAATAAATTGGATAGGCATATGGATGAGAAGGGAATGGAGGGTTATGGTATGAGTGCAGGCAGGTGGGACTAAGGGGAAAAAAATTTGTTCGGCATGGACTTGTAGGGCCGAGATGGCCTGTTTCCGTGCTGTAATTGTTATATGGTTATATGGTTATAAAGCCAGCAACGTCCGATCAAGGACAGTCTGATAGTAATTCAGGACTGCTCTCTGTTTGTGGTAGGATGGTTCTCCTGCCTGATAACAGCAGATGGACCTGCAGCAAGTGTCAGGTGTATAAGTACATCCAGTACCTGCCAGGGACTTGGCCAGCTGTCAGCTCATTGCCTGAGGTACAAGGAGTATATAACAGCTGCCTGTGCTCTGGGTAGAGTTCACCACACTGGTATTGCTGCATGATGCCATTATATGAGTGAGCTGCCATGTTTAGTTTAGAGATACAGCGCGTAAACAGGCCCTTCGGCCCACCTAGTCTGTGCCGACCAGCAATCCCCGCACACTTAAGCCCCTGTCCCACTTAGGAGACCTAAAGAGCAACCTCTGGTGACCTTGCCCGCCACCCAAGGTTTCCATCAGGTCACCGGAGGTTTTGGTCACTCTCCCTAATGGTTGAAAGTGGTTTCCGCGTGGTTGAGGCTTCATCTCGGTTGCTGCTATTGTTTCATCGTGTTTAAAACCGGCCTCGACTAAAATTAGGTTTTAAACATTGATAATGTTTTAGTCACAGGTCTAGTCGAAGCCGGTTTTCTTCATAGTGGAGGAAGGTTTTCAACATAAGTGTGGGAGGTGGTAGGAGGTTGCAGGTCACCTCCACCTTGATTTTTTTTTGGGTGGTGGGCAAGATCACCAGAGGTTGCTGTTTAGGTCTTCTAAGTGGGACGGGGGCTTAACATACTAAGTTTAAAGGAGATGTGTGGGGCAGGTATTTTACACACAGAGGGTGGTGGGTGCCTGGAACGTGCTGCCAGGGGTGGTGGTGGAGGTGGATATGATAGTGGTGTTTAAGAGGCATTTAGACAGGCCCGTGGATATACAGTGAATGGTGGCGAATGGATCACATGCAGGCAGAGGGGATTAGTTCAACTTGGCATCATGTTCGGCACGGATATTGTGTTTGTCGCTGTACTGTTCTATATTTATGTTTAAGAAACATGATTGTGTTCATAATTTGTTTGGTTGTTTTGTTGTTTGTCTTTTGCACAAAAGTCCGCGAGCATTGCCACTTTAATTTCACTGCACATCTCGTATGTGTATGTGACAAATAAACTTGACTTGACTTGCCTTGACTTGACTTGAAAGAAGGAACTGCAGATGCTGGAAAATCGAAGGTAGACAAAAATGCTGGAGAAACTCAGCGGGTGCAGCAGCATCTATGGAGCGAAGGAAATAGGCAACGTTTCGGCCCGAAACCTTCTTCAGACTGATGTTCTATGTTTATGTTCAGCTCCAAAAAAAAAGTCTGATTTATTTTCTGGATGATTTGAGGGATTTATGAAGTTTTCCACAGTATGAATGGTACAGTGGTGGAGAGATTGCAATGGGTCAGGAGCTCTCCTCTTAGCAATGATCTCAGGAGGAGATTGGAACTGGGAGATTGGCTCTTGGGGAGGTGTGACCAGCAATAACAAGTTGTTTTCTGAAACCACTGCAATGCAACAGATAGATCACCTGCCCACAGAAGAACATTAGTCCATAAGTGATAGGAGCGGAATTAGGCCATTCGGCCCATCAAGTCTACTCCGCTATTTAAACATGGCTGAGCTATCTTTCCGTCTTAATCCAATTAGAAACATAGAAATTAGGTGCAGGAGTAGAGGCCATTCAGCCCTTCGAGCCTGCACCATTCGCCATTCAATATGATCATGGCTGATCATCCAACTCAGTATCCTGTACCTGCCCTCTCTCCATACCCCCTGATCCCTTTAGCCACGAGGGCCACATCTAACTCCCTCTTAAATATAGCCAATGAACTGTGGCCTCAACTACCCTCTGTGGCAGAGAGTTCCAGAGATTCACCACTCTCTGTGTGAAAAAAGCTCTTCTCATCTCGGTTTTAAAGGATTTCCCCCTTATCCTTAAGCTGTGACCCCTTGTCCTGGACTTCCCCAACATCAGGAGCAATCTTCCTGCATCTAGCCTGTCCAACACCTTAAGAATTTTGTAAGTTTCTCCTGCCTTCCCCCCATAACCCCTGGGACCAATTTCGGATTGTGACCCTTCTTCAGACTGATGTGGGCGGGAAGAAGGCTCTCGACCCGAAACGTCACCTATTTCCTTCGCTCCATAGATGCTGCCTCACCCGCTGAGTTTCTCCAGCATTTTTGTCTACCTTCGATTTTTCCAGCATCTGCAGTTTCATTCGTATGCATGATGCATCGCCAGGGCTGCCCCACCCTACACAATGTAGAATTCCTCATGCATAATGCATGGTGGCTTAATGAAGGCTCTGATGTGAGCTGCAAGTGAAACACAGTGGGGAGGAGCAATGCTCTTGTTCAAGGGTCAAGACAAACTTTTGTTTCAGTAAATTTGAGAGTATAAATTATGTAAAGGATGTTGACACGAATGAATGGGTGTGCGGTTTGTTCTGTGTGTGTGTGTGTGTGTGTGATGGGGAGGCTCGGACACACACACAGTTCATTACTAATCTACAGGCATGGCCATTCATGCAATGTTCCCTCCCTGTCAGTGCTCCAATGTGTACAAGGAAATTAAAGCTGGGAGCTTTGACAGCTCTAATTCCTGTCCCATTGGGATAATCAGCCTTCCTTTGGTTTGAGATTGTGTTAATCCCACAATGAAGAAGCTTCCATCTTTGATGGTAGTTCCGTTTTACAAATACAGCGCGCAAACAGGCCCTTCGGCCCATCGAGTCCGCGCTGACCAGTGACCCCGCACACTCGTACTATCCCACACACACACCAGGGACAATTTTACACTTACGCCAAGCTAATTAACCTACAAACCCGCACGTCTTTGGAGTGTGGGAGGAAACCGCAGATCGTGGAGAAAACCCACGCAGGTCACGGGGAGAACGTGCAAACTCCATACAGACAGCACCCGTAGTCGGGATCGAACCTGGGTCTCTGGCGCTGTGAGGCAGCAGCTCTACCTGCTGTGCCTCCCTTGAGCACTGGGGTGATTGCAGAAGGGGAGGCCATTCAGCCCCTCTAGCCCCATTCAATAATCAATGAGTCCATCAGGTTCTCTCTCCCAGGATGGGAATATCAAAGGGTGTGAGGCTTAATTTATTAGGGGAGAGGGGCAAAGTGTAAAGGAGATGTGTGGGGTGGGTATTTTACACAGAAGTTGGGGGTGGTGGTGGTGGTATATGGGCCAAATGCAGGCAAAAGGATCTAGGTTAGCACAGGCAATGTGGGCCGAAGGGCCTGTTTCCTTGCTGCTCAGTTCGATGACTCTACAATCAGGTTTTGTGCTGTTTCAAGGTGAGACAGATCTAGGGCTGGTGTAAGGTGAAGAAATGTCAATTAAAGACAATAAAACAGGAATGCTGAATGAACCAATTAGATGAACAGTCGGTGGGCCAACTAGCAGCCGGATCAAAGTTATCCCAGCGATGAACAGCTGTGCTCCCTGAATCTAAATGTTGGCCGTGATTAGTATTAACAATGGAGAAAAGGCAGAGCTATGAAAAGGTTAGGTGATTTTACAATTCACAGATGCTCAAAGCGCTGGGTACACAAAGGAATTGCAGATGCTGGGAGCTTCAACAAGACACAGAGTGCTGGAGGAACTCAGTGGGTCAGGCAGCATTTGTGGAGAACATGGATAGGTGACGTTTCACAGAGTGCTGGAGTAACTCAGCGGGTCAGGCAGCATCTGTGGAGAACATGGAGAGGTGACGTTTCACAGAGTGCTGGAGTAACTCAGCGGGTCAGGCAGCATCTGTGGAGAACATGGAGAGGTGACGTTTCACAGAGTGCTGGAGTAACTCAGCGGGTCAGGCAGCATCTGTGGAGAACATGGAGAGGTGACGTTTCACAGAGTGCTGGAGTAACTCTTCCTCAGACTGATGGACTGGAGGTGAGAAAGCTGGAAAAGAGAGGTAGGGGCAGGATAAAGGATCGGTGGATAGAGATTGATCCCTGGGATGGCGGGACTGTCATATGAGGAAAGGTTGAAAAGACTAGGCTTGTATTCACTGGAGTTTAGAAGGATGAGGGGAGATCTTATAGAAACATATGAAAGTATAAAAGGACTGGACAAGCTGGATGCAGGAAAAATGTTGGGCGAGTCCAGAACCAGGGGCCACACAGTCTTAGAATAAAGGGGAGGCCATTTAGGACTGAGGTGAGAAAACACTTTTTCACCCAGAGAGTTGTGAATTTGTGGAATTCCCTGCCACAGAGGGCAGTGGAGGCCAAGTCACTGGATGGATTTAAGAGAGAGTTAGATAGAGCTCTAGGGGCTGGTGGAGTCAAGGGATATGGGGAGAAGGCAGGCACGGGTTATTGATTGGGGACGATCAGCCATGATCACAATGAATGGTGGTGCTGGCTCCAAGGGCCGAATGGCCTCCTCCTGCACCTATTGTCTATGTTTCTATGTTTCTAGATGGTGGGGGCGATAGGCAGATGGGTGGATGGGGGCGAGGTGGGGGAAGGGGGGGGTAAAGTGGAATTGGGGGCTTGGGGATGGGAGATCTCTTGCTCTCTAGGGCAGGGCTGTTGCCAAACCAGGCTGTGATATAACACAGTAGCTGCAGTAGAAGTTAGGAATATTGCTAGCATTAGTGTCTTGAGGAAGTATATGTGTGTTTTATACAGTTACTTCATTGTGTTTGGTCCCAGGCATATTGTCCACCCAAGCCCCGGTCAAATGGCCATTGAGTTGATTTATTTCACATTGAGTCAGAGTCATAGAGTGATACAGTGTAGAAACAGGCCCTTCAGCCCAACTTGCTCACACCGGCCAACATGCCCCATCTACACTAGTCATAGAGTGATACAGTGTAGAAACAGGCCCTTCAGCCCAACTTGCCCACACCAGCCAACATGCCCCATCTACACTAGTCCCACCTGCCCATATCCCTCTAAACCTGTCCTATCCATGTACCTGTCTAACTGTTTCTCAAACGTTGCCTCAACTACCTGTTCCAGCAGCTTGTTCCATACACCCACCACCCTTTTTGTGACCAAATTACCCCTCAGATTCCTATCAAATCTTTCCCCCCTCACCTTAGACCTATGTCCTCTGGTTGTTGACTCCCCCACTCTGGGCAAGAGGCTCTATGCATCTCCCAGATCTATTCCTCTCCTCTCATGGTTTTATAGACTTGGGGCTTGATACATGCACAAAGTTAGAGTGAGGGAGGGAAGTTTGGAACTGAAGGTGGGCCCAGAAAGCCGGAGTAACTCAGCGGGTCAGACGGCATCTCTGGAGATAAGGGAATGGGTGACGTTTTGGATCAAGACCCTGCTTCAGACACTGGGGAATGGATGGCTACATCTCCACCGCATTGCAACCTCTCTCAGCCCTGTTGCTGACTGGAGATTACTTACTTTGTGCAAGTGATTTAGATCATGTTCAGGAGGTGCTTTTACACAAAGTTAATGAATTTGATTAGAGCGATGACATTGAATTATATGCAGTGCGGGCGTTTTTGACATTTTTAAAAGGCTGTGCCTGATGAAGACAGAATGAGTTTGTTGTCACGTGTTGAGCAGCCACTGGACTCTGGACTCAGTTTCCTCGTTTTATGAAAAACACGACGAATAATTATTTCCAGGGCGGGCCAGCTCGGACCACAGAGACGGCACGGTGGCGCAGCGGTAGAGTTGCTGCCTTATAGTGCTTGCAGCGCCAGAGACCAGGGTTCGATCCTGACAACAGGTTTTCACACCTCTGTACCCTTTGCCCGATGGGAGAGGGGCGAAGAGGGAGTGGGCAGGGGTGGTGGTGTTTACAGTATGCAGGGATGGAGGGATATGGATCACGTGCCGGCACAGGATATTAGTTTAGGCTGGCATCATGCCCAGTACGGACATTGTGGGCCGAAGGGCCTGTCCTTGTGCTGTACTGCTCTATGTTCTGTGTTCTTCTCCTGGGTAGTCTGTGCCATCTTCAACTGTGGGTGAAATGTACAGAAGTGTGAAAACAAACACACACCTCCAGATTCAGGAACAGTTTCTTCCCGGCTGTTATCAGGCAACTGAACCATCCAACCACAACCAGCAAGCAGTGCTGAACTACTATCTACCTCATTGGTGACCCTCGCACTATCCTTGATGGGACTTTACCTTGCACTAAACGTTATTCCCTTATCATGTATCTGTACACTGTGGACGGCTCGATTGTAATCATGTATTGTCTTTCCGCTGACTGGTTAGCACGCAACAGAAGCTTTTCACTGTACCTCGGTACACGGGACAATAAACTAAACTGAACTGGTTGTGTGTGCCCCTGGTCTGACCTTGGTAGAGGCCACACCTGGTAAACAGGTAGGAAATAGACAGGAGCTGGAAGTGATTAGTGCAGGCCAAGTTGGCCTATTGCACTGCCCTTCTCACCTCCCCTCATTGTTCTCTTGTCCACGATTCACTTCAACGTTTCCCAATGGACTAATTTACAGGAACTCGCTGGGTGGGCAAACTGGAGGCTAAGTCGTTCATCAATAGTCATTTCCCTTTTTCAATGACTGGTCAATAGATGATTCTTCTGGAAGACAAGAGGGGTCCGCATCGATCTCAATCAAAGCCAGCGTCGATTTCTCCACCTAATTCTGGAAATTAGTGACAAACTGTTTGTTCAAATTCTCCAATTGAATAAAGATAGAATCGGTCTGTTCTAAGAATAAAAGATGTTCTAGTGATCAAGTGGTGGAGCTCATTATGTGATGAGCGAAATGTTCAATAGTCCTTGTATCCTCATCATCATCCAGCATTGTGTAGTCCCATGGCTCCCCCCTCCCTGAGATGCAGACCTGTTGGCATTGTCCATCTGCTAGAGATGACCGTGTGGCTTGGTGTTGGCGTTGTCCTGCCATGCGTGGTTGCTTTTCCTGCTGTGACTGACCAGTGCTTTAATTTCCCTTCTTGCTGTTAACAAGTTGTCCATGCCTCAGCTTGCCGCTAATGAAAGTTCCACTAGTGGGAGAGTCTAGGACCAGAGGGCACAGCCTCAGAATACAAGGACGCACCTTTAGAGAGGAGATGAGGAGGACGTCCATGTGGGTTTTGTCCGAGACCGTCAGTTTCCTCCCACGCTCCAGGTTTGTAGGTTAATTGGATTGGAATAAGTGTAAATTAGAGCAAAATAGAGAGAGTACAGAGGAGATTTACTAGAATGTTGCCTGGGTTTCAACAACTAAGTTACAGAGATAGGTTGAATAAGTTAGGTCTTTATTCTCTGGAGCGCAGAAGGTTAAGGGGGGACTTGATAGAGGTCTTTAAAATGATGAGAGGGATAGACAGAGTTGATGTGGACAAGCTTTTCCCTTTGAGAATAGGGAAGATTCAAACAAGAGGACATGACTTCAGAATTAAGGGACAGAAGTTTAGGGGTAATATGAGGGGGAATTTCTTTACTCAGAGAGTGGTAGCGGTGTGGAATGAGCTCCCAGTGGAAGTGGTGGAGGCAGGTTCATTGGTATCATTTAAAAATAAATTGGATAGGCATATGGATGAGAAGGGAATGGAGGGTTATGGTATGAGTGCAGGCAGGTGGGACAAAGGGAAAAAAAGTTGTTCGGCACGGACTTGTAGGGCCAAGATGGCCTGTTTCCGTGCTGTAATTGTTATATGGTTATATGGTTAAATTGTCCCTAGTGTGTGTAGGATAGTGTTAGTGTGCGGGGATCGCTGGTCAGCACGGACTCGGTGGGCCGAAGGGCCTGTTTCTGTGCTGTTTCTCTAAACTGAACCAGGGAGTGAGGAAGATGGAGAGAAACATAGAAATGAGGTGCAGGGGGAGGCCATTCGGCCCTTCCAGCGAGCACTGCCATTCAATATGATCGTGGCTGATCATCCACATTCCAGCATCTGCAGCTCTTTGCTTCTTCAAGTCATGGAGAGAATTTCAAAACCGATTTCTCCACGTCACCTGTGTTTTCTTTACAGAAGGAGCCTGACTGTGAAACAGAGACTGTGTGGGCAGGTGCTGCCATGTCACACATTCACCAGGCGTCTCAACACAAACCTGCATCTTCACAAAGCCACTCTACCATCAATAATGTTGGCATTGACCTGTGAATAGGGAGTCGGTCATATCCACTCCTGTGTGAATATGGGCAGCAATTAGAAAGTAGCAGAGATCATTTCACATTACATAATTAGTTCCATACTTCTTATGTTTAATCCCCTTCAATTTCCACATGAAAGTGGCCTCATTAGCAGAGAGTGGGCAAACACACACACATTAGTCACAGCTTGACTTTCATATCAGATGATTGCTTGGAAAACAAAAATAATGAGTTGTTGACTTGTGACCTCCCGTTTGCAGACTACAATAAGTTGTGGAATACTACTGGGGCTTGCCATCAAGTTTCATTTGGAGTGGGTTAATAAATGCGCGTTAAATCCTTCACTAAGACGAGTTGGAAGGAGTGTCCCGTGACCTCTCGGTCCATGAATCTCTCCGCACCATCGAGAGCATCTACACTGGGCGCTGCCTCTACATGGCATCTATCATCACAAGTTCTCCACAATGGAGGAGACAGGCAGCACGGTGGTGCAGCGGGTAGAGCTGCTGCCTCACAGCGCCAGAGACCCGGGTTCGATCCCGACTACGGGTGCTGTCTGTGCGGAGTTTGCACGTTCTCCACGTGACCTGCGTGGGTTTTCTCCGAGATCTTCGGTTTACTCCCACACTCCAAAGACGTACAGGTTTGAAGGTTAATTTGCCTGGTGTAAATGCAAATTGATCCTAGTGGCTGTAGGATAATGTTAGCGGAATCGGTGGGCCGAATGGCCTGTTTCCGTGCTGTATCTCTAAACTAAACCTGGGATGGAAAGGTCAGTGTGGGAGTGGGAAGGAGATTTAAAGTGTTGGGCAACTGGGAGATGAGGGAGGTTCAGGCGGGCTGAGTGAAGGTGTGAAGAATAAAAACTGAGATGAGGAGATTAAAACCGAGATGAGAAGAACTTTTTTCACACAGAGAGTGGTGAATCTCTGGAACTCTCTGCCACAGAAGGTAGTTGAGGCCAGTTCATTGGCTATATTTAAGAGGGAGTTAGATGTGGCCCTTGTGGCTAAGGGGATCAGGGGGTATGGAGAGAAGGCAGGTACGGGATACTGAGTTGGATGATCAGCCATGATCATATTGAATGGCGGTGCAGGCTCAAAGGGCCGAATGGCCTACTCCTGCACCTCATTTCTATGTTTCTAATAAGGGGTAAGCCATTTAGTACGGTGATGAGGAAAAACTTTTTCACAAAGAGAGTTGTGAGTCTGTGGAATTCTCTGCCTCAGAGAATTCCACAGACTCACAACCCTCTGTGTGAAAAAGGGCGGTGGAGGCCGGTTCTCTGGATAATTTCAAGAGAGAGCTGGATAGGGCTCTTCAAGATAGCGGAGTCAGGGGATATGGGGAGAAGGCAGGAACGGGGTACTGATTGGGGATGATCAGCCATGATCATATTGAATGGCGATGCTGGCTCGAAGGGCCGAATGGCCTCTACTCCTGCACCTATTCTATTGTCTATTGTCTATCACCAGAAGGCGGAGAGTGAATCAGAAATCGGAGCGATGATTGACTAAATCCCCGACTGTGTGAGTTGTGTGAAGGGAGCAGGTGAGTGAGATCCAATTTTACAAGATTATTGATCAAAGTCTTGTAAAGCATTGGTTTAAATGTGCCAGTATTACAGATGGTTTGACAATCAACTTTCACACGCAGAGAATAGATGTGATCCAATCATCCCTGCTCAGTTTAGTTTAGTTTAGAGATACAGCGCGGAAACAGGCCCTTCAGCCCACCGACTCCATACTAGCGATCCCCGCACACTAACACTATCCTACACACACTGGGGACAATTTACACATACACCAAGCTAATTAACCCACAAACCTGCACGTCTTTGGAGTTTGGGAGGAAACCGGAGATCCCGGATAAAACCCACGCAGGTCACGGGGAGTACGTGCAAACTCCGTACAGACAGTCAGGATTGAACCCAGGTCTCTGGCGCTGTGAGGCAGCAGCTCTACCCACCATCGTGTTGAGCTGAGGTCCTGCCTGCCCCTTCAGGTGAGGCTGAGAGGCTGAGGATGATCCGTGGCCTTGTTCAAATCTCATCTCATCATAGAGCCGTGCTTCGGCCCAACATGTCCCATCGTCACTAGACCCACCTGCCGCTGTTTGGCCCATATCCCACGACACCTCACCTATCCATGTACCTGTCATATTGGGAAGTTAAAGTCACCCACAACGACGACCCTTGGGACACCGAATTGTGGTTGGGGATAGACACAGAGTGCTGGAGTAACTCAGTGGGTCAGGCAGCATCTGTGGAGAACATGGATAGGTGACGTTTCACAGAGTGCTGGAGTAACTCAGCGGGTCAGGCAGCATCTGTGGAGAACATGGATAGGTGACGTTTCACAGAGTGCTGGAGTAACTCAGCGGGTCAGGCAGCATCTGTGGAGAACATGGATAGGTGACGTTTCACAGAGTGCTGGAGTAACTCAGCGGGTGCAGCAGCATCTATGGAGCTAAGGAAATAGGCAACGTTTCGGGCCGAAACCCTTCCGGGTTTCGGCCCGAAACTTTGCCAATTTCCAGAGGGTTTCGGCCTGAAACGTTGCCTATTTCCTTAGCTCCATAGATGCTGCTGCACCATAACTCAGCGGGTCAGGCAACATCTGTGGAGAACATGGATAGGCGACTATTCAGGTCGAGACACCTTGAATAAGGGTCTTGACCCAAAACAGCATTTATCCATGTTCTCCACAGATGCTGCCTGACCCGCTGAGTTATTCCAGCACTCTGTGAAACGTCACCTATCCATGTTCTCCACAGATGCTGCCTGACCCGCTGAGTTACTCCGGCATTTTGTGTCTATCTTCAATGTAAACCAGCACCTGCAGTTCTCTCCTCCACATGAGGTTGAGGATAGTTGCATGAATAGACTGTGGGGAGATATTCTACAGACGAACGTCAGGTTACCAGTGAAGTGATTTAGTATGTGTTATTGTTTCCATCCCGTGGATCACATGCAGGAGAGCACGGCATTCCTCATTTCAAAACTAATTCCCTGGAAACTCTGTGAACAATTGGACAAGTTGATTGACAAGCTTGAAGAGACAAGAGCCAGAATTAATGCAGAGATAAATCACATTCAACAGAAAACACAGAGACAGGATCCATGTAGAATGGGACCATGACGCCAAGTGTAGCAAGGCACGCACTGAGGCAAGAATATTTAGCATATTTCAAATAAACATTATCTTTGCAGAGAGAGCAAGACTCGTTCGAAAAAGATTAAATTTAAGTAACATGTTGTCTGAATACAGAGGCAGAATTACAGGCTGACTTTCCAAGTAACGTTGATGGTTGCTAACACACACACACTTGGAGCTGGTGTCGGAGTTGCCAGCTTCATGCCTGTTTGTCGAGGGGGGAGAAACAGGGCCTTTCTCCAGCGCACATATGTCCACAGCTCACAACCAGCTCCTGGGGGAAGTGTAGAGGCACAGAGCTGGTTAGCTCACTGGATCAACACCAGTCTATAAATGGTTCCTGCCAGTGACAGGCTTTGCAAGCTGCATTAATATTCTGCCTGTGTTTGCCCGTGCTACAAAAGGCAGCAATCTCTGCAGCGGTGATTGGAGGCTGTCTGGCTGGGTCATTCGGTCTGGCAAGAATCATTTGGAGCCTCTTCTTCCACACATGCAGCTTCCAACACTTTCATACTTTGATTACAGCTGCTTTGTCCACTGTCACAGAAGGCATTGAGTTAACAGCAAAGGTCACAGAGTGCTGGAGTAACTCAGCGGGTCAGGCAGCATCTGTGGAGAACATGGATAGGTGACGTTTCACAGAGTGCTGGAGTAACTCAGCGGGTCAGGCAGCATCTGTGGAGAACATGGATAGGTGACGTTTCACAGAGTGCTGGAGTAACTCAGCGAGTCAGGCAGCATCTGTGGAGAACATGGATAGGTGACGTTTCACAGAGTGCTGGAGTAACTCAGCGGGTCAGGCAGCATCTGTGGAGAACATGGATAGGTGATGTTTCACAGAGTGCTGGAGTAACTCAGCGGGTGCAGCAGCATCTATGGAGCTAAGGAAATAGGCAACGTTTCTGGGCCGAAACCCATAAGGGTTTCGGCCCGAAACGTTGCCTATTTCCAGAAGGATTTCGGCCCGAAACGTTGCCTATTTCCTTAGTTCCATAGATGCTGCTGCACCATAACTGAGTGGGTCAGGCAGCATCTGTGGAGAACATGGATAGGTGACGTTTCACAGAGTGCTGGAGTAACTCAGTGGGTCAGGCAGCATCTGTGGAGAACATGGATAGGTGACGTTTCACAGAGTGCTGGAGTAACTCAGTGGGTCAGGCAGCATCTGTGGAGAACATGGATAGGTGACGTTTCACAGTGCTGGAGTAACTCAGCCATTTAGGACTGAGATGCGGAAAAACCTTTTCACCCAGAGAGTTGTGAATCTGTGGAATTCTCTGCCACAGAAGGCAGTGGAGGCCAATTCACTGGATGTTTTCAAGAGTTGGATTTAGCTCTTGGGGCTAATGGAATCAATGGATATGGGGAGAAAGCAGGAACGGGGTACTGATTCTGGATGATCAGCCATGATCACATTGAATGGCGGTGCTGGCTCGAAGGGCTGAATGGCCTCCTCCTGCAGCTATTGTCTATGTTTCTATGTTTCAAGCAGATGAATTAATTCCACTGTTGTGCGTAAATATCCTCCTCCACTGCTCCAGCTTGTAGTACAGTCCTGCCCCATTCTCCTCTTCCCCACTTGTCATTGTATTTATTTGTGAATTCATCATTAGCATGTACACTGTGTACTTTATAATGTTCAAGAGAACAAGAAAATTCATCACACCCTGTTGTATATGAGTAGAAACTAATCTGAACCCGAGTCTGATCCGAATGTAGATGTCAGCAATGCCTCCAGCACTTCACTGAGTTTCAGGCACAATGAGTGAGTGTTCTGTCAGTGCTGCTAGTCTAGCCATCTGCCACCGAGCAGTGAAAGTCTGGACTGTAGGCTTAAGGGGCTGTCCCACTTGGGCGTCATTTGCACGTGCATTACGCGCTCATTGCGCGCGGTGAGACGTGGTGATGTAGACAGTGACGGCCACCTCGCTCAGCGCCCCAGGATTTCGGGATTCACTAAATCTTCCACCGCCACCTGCGTGACATGCAAATGATGCCCAAGTTAGACAAGCCCTTTATATCCTGGACTGCAGTCCCTCCGTATGTTGTTCCCCACATCAGGAAAGCCACCTCCCTGTCACCGCGCTGTTTCCGCGGCAACTCCGAGCCGCAAGGTCGGGAAGGGAAAATACTTTACTTTAGACTTTAGAGACATTAGCGCGGAAACAGGCCCTTCGGCCCACCGAGTCTGTGCCAGCCAGTGACCACCCCACACATTAACACTATCCTACACAAACTGGAGACAATTTACAATTTTTACCAAAGCCAATTAATCTACAAATCTGTGGAGTGTGGGAGTACACCCACGCGGTCAAAAGAAGAACGTGCAAACTCCGTATAGACAGCACCCGTAGTCAGGATCGAACCCGGGTCTCTGGCATTGTAAGGCAGCAGCTCTACCCGCTGCACCACCCTGCCACACCATCTGTGCAGCCTCTGCCCCCAATCTGCCACGTTAGGCCCAACCCCGGTGACTCTGCGCGCTAGCCCGTCACAGAAGCAAATCTACACTCACATATTACACTCGCCCCACGCTCCTAAATCTCTGCCCCTGCACCAACATCTCTTATCCTTTGTTGGACTTTGCTGGCTTTACCTTGCACTAAACGTTATTCCCTCATCATGTATCTGTACACTGTGGACGGCTCGATTGTAATCATGTGTTGTCTTTCCGCTGACTGGTTAGCACGCAACAAAAGCTTTTCACTGTACCTCGGTACACGGGACAATAAACTAAACTAACACACCACACCGACTTGGACAGATATCACTGACTTTTCTCAAAGGGATAAGTCTTGGAATCTCCTTTGTGACGACAAGGTGATCTCCTACACCAAGCATCTTCAACATGTATAGGGTGGGAGAGTCTAAAACTAAAGGGCAGAGGGTTTGGGTGAGAGGGAGTACATTCAAAAGGAATCTGAGGAGCAACGCTTTCTTCAGAAGCGAAATATTACCTATTCCTTTTCTCCACAGATGCTGCCTGACCCGCTGAGTTACTCCAGCACTCTGTGAAACGTCACCTATCCATGTTCTCCACAGATGCTGCCTGACCCACTGAGTTATGGTGCAGCAGCATCTATGGAGCTAAGGAAATAGGCAACGTTTCAGGCCGAAACCCTTCTGGAAATAGGCAACGTTTCGGGCCGAAACCCGGAAGGGTTTCGGCCCGAAACGTTGCCTATTTCCTTAGCTCCATAGATGCTGCTGCACCCGCTGAGTTACTCCAGCACTCTGTGTAAACCAGGATCTGTAGTTCCTTGCTTCTACTCAATATAAATGGGGGTGAACGACCAGCATGGATGGGCTGAAGAGCCTGTTTGCTTGCCGTATCTCTCCATGACTCTGACACGCTCTTGCATAGAGGGAGTACAGAGAAGGTTCACCAGACTGATTCCTGGGATGTTAGGACTGTCTTATGAAGAAAGACTGGATAGACTTGGTTTATACTCTCTAGAATTTAGGAGATTGAGGGGGGATCTTATAGAAACTTACAAAATTCTTAAGGGGTTGGACAGGCTAGATGCAGGAAGATTGTTCCCGGTGTTGGGGAAGTCCAGAACAAGGGGTCACACAGTTTAAGGATAAGGGGGAAATCTTTTAGGACCGAGATGAGAATTTTTTTTTTCACACAGAGAGTGGTGAATCTGTGGAATTCTCTGCCACAGTAGGTAGTTGAGGCCACAGTTCATTGGCTATATTTAAGAGGGAGTTAGATGTGGCCCTTGTGGCTAAAGGGATCAGGGGGTATGGAGAGAAGGCAGGTACGGGATACAGAGTTGGATGATCAGCCATGATCATATTGAACGGTGCAGGCTCGAAGGGCCGAATGGCCTCTACTCCTGCACCTAATTTCTATGTTTCTATGTTTCTCCCCCCTGTGTGAGTCACTTAGTACCTGTTCACCTGCATAGTGGAAAGCACTTGGCTTCTCCTCACACCTGAGGTTGTCCTCTCTGAAGAAACATTGGTAATGTGATGTCAGTCACCACGGGCGAGATCTCATCCAAGTCGTTCCTTCAGATTCCAACACTCCCTCCGACAGCTTCTGACCTTTCATTTTGTTTTTTCCGGAATTTGCATTTTGTTCATTTTAAATCTCTGGATGTTCATTGCTCGGCTGTTAATTGGCAAGAGTGTGGACCGCCACGGGCTCAGTACAACTAGTCCATGGAGATTAAAATTAAAATCCTTCTAATTTCTAGAGTTGCTCGTGGCTCCTGCTTGCAGATGTGTGGAGCCGGTCTCTCTGCCTTTTTTCCAGGTTACATGAAGTGCTGGCAATTACACAGCTCAGACGTCCACACATTAGAATAAAGCTCGGGGTGTTGCACTTCCAAATGTCAAAATGTAAAAGGCAGTAATAACGTCATTTGCCTTATTTCAAGCACAGAAATCTCAATAATTCTACTTTTGAAGACTTCTGAAACTTTGATCTTGTTCCACCAGTGTTGTGTTCAGCAGTTCCTGATTGTTGAGTCTAATAACTAACTGTGTTCTTCATAGAGTTATAACGTGTTCCCAACTCCCATCTTCAGTTGTCTCTTGTAGCTGTTGTGTGTTCACCTCTTGGCTTCATCTCATCGTGTGATGGGTTGGTGTTCTATAGATCTCTGAAACTCCGCACCAATTTCTCTCCTCCCTTCAGTCAGTCAACCCAGGCCTTGACACAAGTGGTTGAATCATGGAACCACCATCGATACATCCCACCATAACTAGTGGACCAGCCTGCATCACAGCTTGGTTTGGGAACAGCTCTGCACGCAACCTCATCAAACTGCAGAGAATTGTAGATGTAGCCCAGACCATCACACACACCACACTCCCCACCATTGTAGATGTAGCCCAGTCCCACACACACCACACTCCCCACCATTGTAGATGTAGCCCAGTCCCACACACACCACACTCCCCACCATTGTAGATGTAGCCCAGTCCCACACACACCACACTCCCCACCATTGTAGATGTAGCCCAGTCCCACACACACACCACACTCCCCACCATTGTAGATGTAGCCCAGTCCCACACACACCACACTCCCCACCATTGTAGATGTAGCCCAGTCCCACACACCACACTCCCCACCATTGTAGATGTAGCCCAGTCCCACACACACACCACACTCCCCACCATTGACTCCATCTACACTTCACGCTGCCTCGGGAAAGCAGCAACATCATCAAAGACTTGTCCCTGTCCCACCCCCCACCCCCTCAGTTATCCCTTCTTCTCCAGCTCCCGTCCGGCAGAAGATACGGAATGTCTGGAATATCGGAGGCTGAGGGAAGTCCTGATGGAAATATATAACATTAAAAGAGAGAGTACAGAGGAGATTTACTAGAATGTTGCCTGGGTTTCAACAACTAAGTTACAGAGATAGGTTGAATAAGTTAGGTCTTTATTCTCTGGAGCGCAGAAGGTTAAGGGGGGACTTGATAGAGGTCTTTAAAATGATGAGAGGGATAGACAGAGTTGATGTGGAAAAGCTTTTCCCTTTGAGAATAGGGAAGATTCAAACAAGAGGACATGACTTCAGAATTAAGGGACAGAAGTTTAGGGGTAACATGAGGGGGAACTTCTTTACTCAGAGAGTGGTAGCGGTGTGGAATGAGCTTCCAGTGGAAGTGGTGGAGGCAGGTTCATTGGTATCATTTAAAATAAATTGGATAGGCATATGGATGAGAAGGGAATGGAGGGTTATGGTATGAGTGCAGGCAGGTGGGACTAAGGGGAAAAAAAATTGTTCGGCACGGACTTGTAGGGCCGAGATGGCCTGTTTCCGTGCTGTAATTGTTATATGGTTATAAGTCGCACACATAGGCGCGTTTGTCAGAACCTTGTTATCAGGATGAAAATGTCAAATCCTAGTGAGTATGGCTTTACGGGGAGAAGAACAAAGTCTAAAGGAGATGTGTGGGGCAGGTTGTTTTACACAGAGGGTGGTGGGTGCCTGGAACGTGCTGCCAGGGGTGGTGGTGGAGGCAATAGTGACATTTTAAACGTATTTAGGTGGGCTGAAGGATATGCAGGTAATGGTGGGATATGGAGCACATATTCCTTGGTCCTCCAAAATATTCCAAATGGAATTTAAACTGGAGGTGGTGGAGGGAGGAAGGGTTTTTGGGAAGAAAACTGTTAGATGTTAGCACAGGAGATTAGATGAACATGGTATCATTCCTGTCATTTATATGTCCATACGTTCTAGGGGCAGAATTAGGCCATTCGGCCCATCAAGTCTACTTGGCCATTCAATCATGGCTGATCTTTCTTTCCCTCTCAACCCCATTCTCCTGCCTTCACCACATAACCCCTGACACCCGTACTGATCAACCTTTAGCTTTAACCCACAGCAGCGTTCAAGCTCAGCTTGTCAAAGGCCATGGCCAAAAGGTGACAACATTATTGACTTAAGGAGAAAGCCCGGTGACCTTGGAATTCAGATATGAATTGTGTTTCTTATTCCTTGTTCACTTCAGGCTGAGAAAATTATTCTCCGTCCCTGAATACTTAACCAATTAGAGGCCAAAGAAGTATTGGAACTAACAGCGGTCTGTGGCTCTGTCCAATTAGATATTAAATCCAGTGGGTGTGAGAATGTGTGTAGACACAGAATGCTGGAGTAACTCAGCGGGACAGGCAGCATCTCTGGAGAAAAGGAATGGGTGACGTTTCGGGCCGAGACCCTTCTTCAGGCTGAGAGTCGGGGGGCGGGGAAACGAGAGGCATTTACGGTGATGCAGAGAGATATGGAACAAATGAATGAAAGATATGCAAAACAGTATCAATGATGAAGGAAACTGGCCATTGTTTGCTGTGGGCTGGGGTTAGTCTCATTGTCTGCTACTCGAGGCCAAGTCAGTGGATATTTTAAAGGCAGAGATAGACAAATTCTTGATTAGAATTGGGTGTCAAGGGTTGTGGGGAGAAGGCAGGAGAATGGAATTACAGTAGGTGGCAGAGATCATTCATGATTGAATGGCGGAGTAGACTCGATGGGCCGAATGGCCTAATTCTACTCTTATACTAGTGAACACATCCATGCTGACCAAGATTCTCCATCCAAGCCCGTCCATTGGCCCATGTTTGTCCAATATCCCTCTACACCTTTCCTATCCATGTACCTGTCCAAATGTCTATTAAATGTTGTTATTCTACCTGCCTCAACTACCTCCTCCGGCAAATCATTCCACACCCCATCACACACTGTGCAAAAAAAAATGCCCCTTCAGATTCCTATTAAATCTTCCCCCCTCCCTCACCTTAAACCTATGTCCTCTGGCTTTCGATTCCCCTGCTCCGGGTGAGAGACTGTGCATTTATATAGATAAACAGCCTTTAGATAATACCTATATTCTATACAAACAGGCTGGCAAGTAGTGGAGGGATGACAGGTTGGGTCAGGGTTACACAAGCTGCTGTTTAATGAAGTGGTCACCAGGTTTATTAAGGCAGCTGTTCTGCCATCAGTCCAGGGCTGAACCTTTGCTTGGTTTTCATTACGTGGAGACCTGGCTCTCGGTTACAATGCTATAACTCAACAAATAATGATCTTGGATGCATCATAAAGCATTTTATAAAACTGCAATGGGCCATGGCTTCATGTACGGCACTAACTATGTATTACCCAGCTACTGGAAGACAGGGCGGCAATGTGGCATAGCGGGTAGAGCTACTGCCTCACAGCGCCAGAGACCAGGGTTCGATCCCGACTACGGGTGCTGTCTATACGGAGTTTGCACGTTCTCCCTGTGGGTTTTCTCCGGTGCTCCGGTTTCCTCCCACACTCCAAAGACGTGCAGGTTTGTAGGTTAATTGGCTTGGTGTAAATGTAAATTGTCCCCAGTGTGTGTGTAGGATAGTGTTAATGTGCGGGGATCGCTGGTCGGCACGGACTCGGTGGGCCGAAGGGCCTGTCTCTGTGCTGTACAACTCTATGACAGACAAACTTGGAAAGTGTGTAGTTTGTGTCCCAACCTCAGCGAATTCCCCCTCATTTATTTCCAAAAGGAACATCTTTTAAAGCCCCAGAATCAAAAGACGTTCCTTTCAGAAGGAGATGAGGAGGAATTTCTTTAGCCAGAGGGTGGTGAATCTGTGGAACTCATTGCCACAGACGGCTGTGGAGGCCACAAGTCAGTGGATATTTTTAAGGCAGAGATAGATAGATTCTTGATTAGTGCGGGTGTCAGGGGTTATGGGGAGAAGGCAGGAGAATGGGGTTAGGAGGGAGAGATAGATCAGCTATGATTGAATGCCGGAGTAACTGAGTGATGGGGCCGAATGGCCTAATTTTGCTCCTATGACTTATGAACTTATGAAAGGGCACATGTTGCTAGTTCAATGTTAGATTATTGTTAACCATGAATGAATCATTTTGTGCAGGTCAATAAAACACACCAATACATTGCTGAGTTTAGTTTAGTTTAGAGATACAGCGTGAAACAGGCCCTTCGGCCCATCGGAGTCCACACTGACCAGCGATCCCCGCACACTACCCTACACACACTAGTGACAATCTACATTTACACCAAGCCAATTAACCTACAAACCTGCATGTCTTGGAGTGTGGGAGGAAACTGAAGATCTTGGAGAAAACCCACCCAGGTCACATAGAAACATAGGCAATAGGTGCAGGAGGCCATTCGGCCCTTCGAGCCAGCACCGCCATTCAATATGATCATTGCTGATCATTCAACTAAATATCCTGTACCTGCCTTCTCTCCATACCCCCTGATCCCTTTAGCCACAAGGGCCACATCTAACTCCCTCTTAAATATAGCCAATGAACTGTGTGGCCTCAACTACCTTCTGTGGCAGAGAATTCCACAGATTCACCACTCTCTGTGTGTGAAAAAAAAAAATGTTTTTCTCATCTCGGTCCTAAAAGATTTCCCCCTTATCCTTAAACAGTGACCCCTTGTTCTGGACTTCCCCAGTCAAGGGAGTACGTGCAAACTCCGTACAGACAGCACCTGTAGTCGGGATTGAACCCGGGTCTCTGGCGCTGTGAGGCAGCAACTCTACCCTGCTGCACCACCGTGATCACACAGCGAACCCTCAACAACTCATCCACACACGCCTTCATGTAGAAACTCCCTGATCGCTTGGCCTAATGAGTTTGTTGTGAGCTATCCGTGATCTTTCCGAGATCTTTCCGCCCAGTGTTAGTCACGGACAAGATCGCCATTTGTTTAAATTACATCAGTGCCCCAGCCATCTAGTATACACCAGAATTCAAATTATTCATGCTTAAAGAAGAACTGTTTTCTTTTTAATTGAATTTTGGCTCAATGCGCTTTAGGAAACATTACACTATTTAGTTCAGCTTTCAAATTATCCTGTTCTGTTCTACAAAGCTGTTTTTATGAGAAAAAAACCCTTAATTGTTATTGAATCTTAATTAAGCAGAATGTGTCCCTTTTAATCAGGTTGTGTAGATGAGGGCTTTTGCAAGTCTACAAACAAAACACAATGGTTCGCAACGAGCAAGTACTCTACTATTTATTTATTCATTCATGTTGTGGGGATATGGACTTTGAGCAGTTTTGGGCACCATATCTGAGGAAGGATGTGCTGGCTCTGGAGAGAGTCCAGAGGAGGTTTACAAGAATGATCCCAGGAATGAGTGGGTTAACATATGATGAGCGTTTGTCGGCACTGGGCCTGTACTCGCTGGAGTTTAGAAGGATGAGGGGAAGGCCTCATTGAAACTTACCGAATAGTGAAAGGCCTGGATAGAGTGGATGTGGAGAGAATGTTTCCACTAATGGGAGAGTCTAGGACCAGGTTCCTATTAAATCTTTCCCCTCCCATCATAGATACTTTGAAACATAGAAAATAGGTGCAGGAGGAGGCCATTTGGCCCTTTGAGTTAGCACCACCATTTAATATGATCAAGGCTGATCATCCAAAATCAGTAGTGTTTAAGAAGGAACTGCAGATACTGGAAAATCGAAGGTACACAAAAAAAGCTGGAGAAACTCAGCGGGTGCAGCAGCATCTATGGAGCGAAGGAAATAGGCAACGTTTCGGGCCGAAACCCTTCAGGAAGGAAATAGGCAACGTTTCGGCCCGAAACCCTTCAGGAAGGAAATAGGTAACGTTTCGGCCCGAAACCCTTCAGGAAGGAAATAGGCAACGTTTCGGCCCGAAACCCTTCAGGAAGGAAATAGGCAACGTTTCGGGCCGAAACCCTTCCGGGTTTCGGCCCGAAACGTTGCCTATTTCCTTCGCTCCATAGATGCTGCTGCACCTGCTGAGTTTCTCCAGCTTTTTTGTGTACATCCAAAATCAGTTCCCTGTCTCTGCTTTCTCCCCAAATCCTTGATTCCGTTAGACCGAAGAGCTAAATGTAACTCAGCCTTAAACCTTAAGTTAGGTCTTTATTCTTTGGAGCGCAGAAGGTTAAGGGGGGACTTGATAGAGGTTTTTAAAATGAAAATGATGAGAGGGATAGACAGAGTTGACGTGGAAAAGCTTTTCCCACTGAGAGTAGGGAAGATTCAAACAAGGGGACATGACTTGAGAATTAAGGGACTGAAGTTAGGGGTAACATGAGGGGGGAACTTCTTTACTCAGAGAGTGGTGGCGGTGGTGGAATGAGCTTCCAGTGATGGTGGTGGAGGCAGGTTCGTTTTTATCATTTAAAAATAAAGGATAGTTATATGGATGGGAAGGGAATGGGAATGGAAGGTTATGGTCTGAGCGCAGGTATATGGGACTAGGGAGATTATGTGTTCGGCACGGACTAGAAGGGTCGAGATGGCCTGTTTCCGTGCTGTAATTGTTATATGGTTTAAACCTCTGTCATCTGATTCCTGATTGTGCTCTGCGTTTTCACACTATCAATGGTTCACTGTTCATGGTCCCATAGTTTGCTTCTCTCAGCTTCACACCAATCAGTCCGTCCCCCAGAGACACAGCTATGGGATCCAATCAGGGGATAATTGTTCTGGGCAGGGAGTATTCCCCAGGGTGAGACAAAGAGACACGGAAAGTGGTGGCGGATACTGCCCATTAACTGACTGCTGGAGTCCACTTAATGAGCCCCCCCCCCCCCTCAGCAAGACTTCACCAGGAGCGTGGGAGCATCTTAGTAATAGGGTGGGAATAATCACATCAGACTGGGCGTTGTATCAGTGTTGTGTGTGTGGCAGGATCTCCTTGTCACATGGGCCACACGGACGATGGGACCACAAACTGCAATTATCTAACAGACAATTGGAAGCTCGTGGAAAAATCTGAGTCAAGCCGAGTCAAGTCTATTCTGTCACGTACACATACGAGATGTCCAGTGAAATGAAAGTGGCAATGCTCGCTCACGGACTTTGTGCAAAAGAGACAAACAAACAAACTACAAACAGAATTGGACAGAATCACATATTCTTTTACATAGGGGAAAAAAACAGCACTTTAGAAAAAAAAAAAGCAAGGACAAAAACTGTAGTAGAGTAGGGTAGAGATGAGGCCGGGACGTTGCACTGGGCAGTGATGGAAGGCTGGCAGATGGACTGCAGCTTATACATCGGCAAGCCCAAACGTAGACTAGGCCATCGTTTTGCTGATCATCTTCGCTCAGCCCACCTGAACCTACCTGATCTCCCAGTTGCCAAACACTTGAATTCTCATTCCCAGTCCCACTTTCAAGCTCAAGTTCAAGTGAGTTTATTGTCCCTGATAGGACAATGAAATTCTTGCTTTGCTTCAGCACAACAGAACATAGTAGGCATTGAATACAGAACAGATCAGTGTGTCCATATACCATTATATAAATATATATACACACATGAATAAATAAACTGATCAAGTGCAAATAACAGATAATGGGCTATTAATGTTCAGAGTTTTGTCCGAGCCAGGTTTAATAGCCTGATGGCTGAGGGGAAGTAGCTATTCCTGAACCTGGTTGTTGCAGTCTTCAGGCTCCTGAAGGTAAGCAGGGAGATGAGTGTGGGCCAGGATGGTGTGGGTCTTTGATGATACTGCCAGCCTTTTTGAGGCAGTGACTGTGATAAATCCCCTCGATGGAAGGAAGGTCAGAGCCGATGATGGACTGGGCAGTGTTTACTACTTTTTGTAGTCTCTTCCTCTCCAGGGCACTCAAGTTGCCGAACCAAGCCACACTCCTCCATTGTGTCTAACAAAGTGTCAGGCACGCTGGCCTTCATCATAAGTATTGAAATTGGGACATCATCTTACTGTTGTACAAGACTGTGTTCAGTTTTGGTCACACTGCTGCAGGAAGGATGCCATTAAGCTGGGATGAATGCGGAGAAGGTTCACAAGGTATGTTGCCAGGGCTTGAGTGTGTGAGCTACAGGGAGAGTCTGCGGAGGGCGCTCAGCATCGCCAAGGACTGCTCTCACCCCAACCATGGACTGTTTACCCTCCTACCATCCGGGAGGCGCTACAGGTCTCTCCGTTGCCGAACCAGCAGGTCGAGGAACAGCTTCTTCCCCGCGGCTGTCACTCTACTCAACAACGTACCTCGGTGACTGCCAATCACCCACCCCCCCCCCCCCGGACACATTATTATTTATTCAAATCATTTGCTATGTCGCTCTTCCAGGGAGATGCTAAATGCATTTCGTTGTCTCTGTACTGTACACTGACAATGACAATTAAAATTGAATCTGAGAGGTTGGGCAGGCTAGGATTCTATTCCTTGGAGCACAGAAGAATGAGGAGTGGTCTGAAGAAGGGTCTCGACCTGAAACTTCACCCATTCCTTCTCTCCGTAGATGCTGCCTGTCCCGCTGAGTTACACCAGCTTTTTGTGTCTATCTTCAGTGATCTTATAGAGGTGTATAAAATCATGAGAGGAATAGATTGGGTAGAGACACACAGAGTTGCCCTGAGTAGGGGAATTGAGAACCAGAGGACATTGGTTAAGGCGGGGGGGGGGGGGGGGGGGGGGGGGGGGGAAAGATTTACCAGGACAACCAAAACTGAACATAACACTCCAATTACAGCCTCACCAATATGTTGTATAACTATAAGTCCCAACGACTTCACTCGGACCTGTAACCTGCCAGTCTCTCCCTCCCCCAGCTCTCTTCTCCCCCTCTCATGAAGAAGGGTCTCGACCCAAAACGTCAACCTATCCATGTTCTCCACAGATGCTGCCTGACCCGCTGAGTTATGGTGCAGCAGCATCTATGGAGCTAAGGAAATAGGCAACGTTTCGGGGCCGAAATCCTTCTGGAAATAGGCAACGTTTCGGGGCCGAAATCCTTCCGGGTTTCGGCCCGAAACGTTGCCTATTTCCTTAGCTCCATGGATGCTGCCTGACCCGCTGAGTTACTCCAGCACTCTGTGAAACGTCACCTATCCATGTTCTCCACAGATGCTGCCTGACCCGCTGAGTTACTCCAGCACTCTGTGAAACATCACCTATCCATGTTCTCCACAGATGCTGCCTGACCCACTGAGTTACTCCAGCACTCTGTCTCTCTCTGTGGGAGTGACGGACTATTATGTAATCTCACTGCATGAAAATAACTAACATTACATTTGCCACGGGAGCCGCTAGCCCCCACAGTAACTGCGTTTAAGTGAAGTTTGTTGGCGATGGGGCAAGCTTTGTGAAACACTATTCCCACTCCCGTTCTCAATACCACTAACGTCAAAAATCAGCATCACCGGCTTCCAGAGTTGTGTTGCTCATTGCGTTCCCTCCCTGGCGGATGTGAAAATTGATTTTGGCCTTTACAGATGCAGTATTTCTGCTGGAACAGTTGTGGGAGAGCAGCAGAAGGGCGTTAATGGCTCATGCTTCTGACTTCTCTCTCTCTGCAATTATTTTACCAGACAGCTTATTTTATTTCATGTAAAATTTATGCCTTATTTTTTCTGAGGCCCCAGGATCTCTCAATCCTCCAGAGTTGTGTTTTAAAAAAAAAATCTATATCTCGCACAGTTACTGATGCCGTAATGTGCACAAACAGGTCGTTTAGGTTGACTGATGTAAGGTTCTCCTTAATGGAAGTGTGATGGTAAAACCTAATCTTTAATTTGCCCTAAAGAAGCTGCCAGTTTAATGGGGGACGTCTCTCATGTAATGAAACATTTAAACGTGGAGGGAAAGGGGAATTAATGAAGGGTCATCATTCCTTCTCTCCACAGATGCTGCCTGACCCGCTGAGTTACTCCAGCACTCTGTGAAACGTCACCTATCCATGTTCTCCACAGATGCTGCCTGACCCAATGAGTTATGGTGCAGCAGCATCTATGGAGCTAAGGAAATAGGCAAGTTTCGGGCCGAAACCCTTCTGGAAATAGGCAACGTTTTGGGCCGAAACCCGGAAGGGTTTCGGCCCGAAACGTTACCTATTTCCTTAGCTCTATAGCTGCTGCACCCACCTGAGTTACTCCAGCACTCTGTGAAACGTCACCTATCCATGTTCTCCACAGATGCTGCCTGACCCGCTGAGTTACTCCAGCACTCTGTGAAACGTCACCCATGTGGTCAGAAGGAGGTATTCAATGTCCCTCAGTGAGTGGGGGGGGGGGGTGTCTCCAAATCTGAGGAAGGACATTATTGCCATAGAGGGAGTACAGAGAAGGTTCACCAGACTGATTCCTGGGATGTCAGGGCTGTCTTATGAAGAAAGACTGGATAGACTTGGTTTATACTCTCTAGAATTTAGAAGATTGAGAGGGGATCTTATAGAAACTTACAAAATTCTTAAGGATTGGACGGGCTAGATGCAGGAAGATTGTTCCCGATGTTGGGGAAGTCCAGGACAAGGGGTCACAGCTTAAGGATAAGGGGGAAATCCTTTAAAACCGAGATGAGAAGAACTTTTTTCACACAGAGAGTGGTGAATCTCTGGAACTCTCTGCCGCAGAGGGTGTCGAGGCCACAGTTCATTGGCTATATTTAAGAGGGAGTTAGATGTGGCCCTTGTGGCTGAGGGGATCAGGGGTATGGAGAGAAGGCAGGTACGGGATACTGAGTTGGATGATCAGCCAAAAACTCAGCGGGTGCAGCAGCATCTATGGAGCGTAGGAAATAGGCAACGTTTCGTCCCGAAACGTTGCCTATTTCTTTGGGTTTCGGGCCCTATTTGAGGCCAGTTGAGGCCACACAGTTCATTGGCTATATTTAAGAGGGAGTTAGATGTGGCCCTTGTGGCTAAAGGGATCAGGGGGTATGGAGAGACAGGCAGGTACAGGATACTGAGTTGGATGATCAGCCATGATCATATTGAATGGCGAATGGTGCAGCTCAAGGCCGAATGCCTCCTACTCCTGCACCTAATTTCTATGTTTCTATGGATGGGGGGGGGGGGGGGGGGGGCTTGGGAGGTGGCGCATCAGTGGAACGGGGGTACATTGGTGGCTGTTAGTTTCACAGCCTCTGGGTAGTGTGAATGGTTTTCGTTGTCAATGCATTTCGTTGTCTCTGTACTGTACACTGACAATGACAATTAAAATTGAATCTGATCTGGTTGCAAGTGATATTTAGGGAGGGTGTATTCGAGAATGGAGAGGATGTATTAGGTAAAGAATGAGCACTTTGGGCAATCGCACAGGGAGTGGATGGAAGGAAGGCAATTTCAGATTGAAAGCAATTAGTTGTGATTGAAAGATAAATAAGAAGAACAAAAGTTGTGAGGGAAAGAAGAATTGTAGGAGGGGGAGGAATATTACAATGCAGCCATTATCTATCTCCCTTCTGTGAGCAGTGCATTGCCCGTGGATAGACATCACTATTGAGCTGTCAAGGTTAAACACTTTCACTTTACCACTGACTTTCACTTTACCACTGACAATCCCATTGAATGCGAGTCTGACACAAAGTCTTGATGCAGTGTCAGGAGAAGTTCAAGAGGAAACAGGGCGGACACGGTGGCGCAGCGGGTAGAGCTGCTGCCTCACAGCGCCAGGGACCAGGGTTCGATCCTGACTCCGGGTGCTGTCTGTACGGAGTTTGCACGTACGTTCTCCCCGTGAGCTGCGTGGGTTTTCTCCGGGTGCTCCGGTTTCCTCCCGCACTCCAAAGACATAGAAACATAGACATAGAAACATAGAAATTAGGTGCAGGAGTAGAGGCCATTCGGCCCTTCGAGCCTGCACCGCCATTCAATATGATCATGGCTGATCATCCAACTCTTTCCCAAAGGAAATAGGCAACGTTTCGGGTCGAAACCCTTCGGGTTTCGACCCGAAACGTTGCCTATTTCCAATGCTCCATAGATGCTGCTGCACCCGCTGAGTTTTTGGCTGATCATCCAACTCAGTATCCCATACCTGCCTTCTCTCCATACCCTCAGATCCCCTCAGCCACAAGGGCCACATCTAACTCCCTCTTAAATATAGCCAATGAACTGTGTGGCCCTCAACTACCCTCTGTGGCAGAGAGTTCCACAGATTCACCACTCTCTGTGTGTAAAAAGTTCTTCTCATCTCGGTTTTAAAGGATTTCCCCCTTATCCTTAAGCTGTGACCCCTTGTCCTGGACTTCCCCAACATCGGGAACAATCTTCCTGCATCTAGCCTGTCCAACCACTTAGAATTCTGTAAGTGCAGGTTTGTACGTTAATTGGCTTGGTGTATGTGTAAATTGTCCTTAGTGTGTGTGTGGGATAGTATTAGTCCTGGACTTCCCTTGTCCTGGACTTCCCCAACATCGGGAGCAATCTTTCTGCAACACAATTATTTAGTTTAGTTTAGTCAGAGAGACAGTGTGAAAGCAGTATCTTTGACCCAATGAGCCCACACCAATCATCGATCACCCATTCACACTAATTCTAGGTAGTCAATTGTCTAACACCTAGTCGAGAGGAATGGAATTATCTCAGGTTGGTAACTGTTCAATGAATCTGCATCGCGTATGAATTTGTTTAAATATCATTGAATCCCCCTGATGTGGCACTGACTACATCAGCTACACATCAAAGGGAAACCCATCCTCATAAATATAGTCAGAGTCACCACCCAGACACGAGGAATCTCTAACGAAAAGACACAACATGCTGGAGTAACTCAGCGGGACAGGCAGCTTCTCTGGGGAGAAGGAATGGGTGACGTTTCGGGTCGAGACCCTTCTTCAGACTGTGGAGGGTGTGTTGGATTCCCTGCTCCACTCGCTGCTCCAAGGGTAAAGGTCAGACCTGCTGGAGGATACACTCCCTACAGACTAGGGGCAGTTTACTGAGGGCTAGTTAACTACAAATCGATTCCGGCTTTAGGATGAGGGGGAAATCGAAGCACTCGGTGGAAACACACGTTCCTGCACTGGACTGGTGTATGTTCCATGTTGGTCGATGCCCCATTGTTGCATCACTGCTTGGCTTGGAAACAGCTCTGCCCAAGACCACAAGAGGTTGTAGAGAGTTGTAGATGTAGCCCAGTCCATCACACACACCACACTCCCCACCATTGTAGATGTAGCCCAGTCCATCACACACACCACACTCCCCACCATTGTAGATGTAGCCCAGTCCATCACACACACCACACTCCCCACCATTGTAGATGTAGCCCAGTCCATCACACAGACCACACTCCCCACCATTGTAGATGTAGCCCAGTCCATCACACACACCACACTCCCCACCATTGTAGATGTAGCCCTAGTCCCACACACACCACACTCCCCACCATTGTAGATGTAGCCCAGTCCACACACACACCACACTCCCCACCACTGACTCCATCTACACTTCACGCTGCCTCAGGAAAGCAGCCGACATCATCAAAGGGTAACCTCACCCTCTGTCGGCATCATGTTAGGCACGGGCATTGTGGGCCGAAGGGCCTATTGTGGGTCAAGACCCTCCGTCAGCTGGTCTCGATCGGAAACGTCACCCATTCCATCTCTCCAGAGATGCTGCCTGACCCGCTGAGTTACTCCAGCACTCTGTGAAACGTCACCTATCCATGTTCTCCACAGATGCTGCCTGACCCACTGAGTTATGGTGCCAGCAGCATCTATGGAGCTAAGGAAATATGGCAACGTTTCGGGCCGAAATCCTTATGGAAATAGGCAACGTTTCAGGCCGAAACCCTTCCGGGTTTCGGCCCGAAACGTTGCCTATTTCCTTAGCTCCACAGATGCTGTCTGCCCCGCTGAGTTACTCCAGCATTTTGTGTCTATCTTTGGATTAAACCAGCATCTGCAGTTCCATCCCACACATTAGCAGATCTCTAGGTGTGTTGCAAACGCCACATCTATTTCCTGACCGACACACGATAGTGGACGCAGGGCTTGCGTTGCCCAAACACCGGTCATTTCTCTGTGTCGTGTGCTCCTAGCGAATGTCTGTTCCGACAGATTTACAATGAATGCTTCACACAACGACAGCTCAATCAAATATGATATGTTACAGTCCCACCAGCTCAAGTGACGCCTCAGAGCAAATGTTCCTGAGGAATAACATGAGCAATCGTGGATAAACACACACTCTTTATGGACGTCTCTCCTTAATCCTTTGCAATTCAAAGGGTCTGAAGAAGGGTTTCGGCCCGAAACGTTGCCTATTTCCTTCGCTCCATAGATGCTGCTGCACCCGCTGAGTTTCTCCAGCATTTTGTGTCTACCTTCGATTTTCCAGCATCTGCAGTTCCTTCTTAAACACAATGATCTTGATCAGTCTGGAGAAGGGTTTCGACCCGAAACGTTGCCTATCCATGTTCTCCACAGATGCTGCCTGAACCGCTGAGTTACTCCAGCACTCTGTGTGTGTCTGTTTCTGCATGGGGCACAGAACACAGAAGAGATCTGCCCTTCCCACAGTGTGTGCTGTGCTCCAGTGTACCAGTTCTGTGGCAAGACTGATGTTCGGGTTGACAGAGGCGTCCACTGGAGCGCGCTGACACAAGCTGTTAACTTTTGTTTTGAGAAAATGTCACAGTTCACAAAACTTCTGAAGTGATAATTGAAAAAGAAAAGTGATTCTTATTCAGCAAAGATTTACTGGAGTGTTAATGAAGCGATCTTCATAATGTTTCCCAATCAGTTCTGCCAGCTTTGTGTGTGTGTACCACGTGTGTACCACGGAGACACACGGGGACAACACTGGACACACGGGACAACACGGGGACAACACGGAGAGATAACATGGAGACACACGGAGACACGGGACAACACGGAACAACACGGAGACACACGGAACCACACGGGACAACACGGAACCACACGGAGATAACACGGAGACACACGGGACAACACGGGACAACACGGTGACACGGAGATAACACGGAGACACACGAGACACGGGACAACACGGAACAACACGGAGACACACGGAGATAACACGGGACAACACGGAGATAACACGGAACCACACGGAGACACACGGAGACACACGGAGACACACGGGACAACACGGGGGCAACATGGAGACACATGGAGATAACACGGAGACACACGGAACACACGGAGACACACGGAACACACGGAGATAACACGGACAAACACGGGACAAACCTGAACAACATGGAGACACACGGAACAACACGGGGGACACACGGAGGAACACGGAACAACTCGGGACAACTCGGAACCACACGGTTTCACACACTTGCCGAGTCTACCATCCACCGAGTGGCCACGGCTGTTCCTGGCTGCGAGCTTTTCATTGGTTTCACGCTGATAGAATCTGGCAAACGGACCCACCAACTCCGGTGAGGGAACTGCAAGTGCCGGGTTAAACCGAGGACATCATTCTTGGTTTCAACAAACATTCACCCAAAATCACAGACAAAAGAAACAATTCCTCAAAAAGAAAATCATTCTGAATTAAAAAATAAGCATTGTATTAATATTGAGCATTTGACAGAATACTAATGGAATGGAGGCATGCTGCTGACAAAGTCTGTGTTGTGTTATGATCCAGCTGAATCGAGCTTTGTTTAAACCCGTCCTCAGGCGAGAGATTGAAATTCCACTCATTCTGAGATTCTGTGTCGGCACGGTGGTGCAGCGGGTGGAGCTGCTGCCTCACAGCGCCACAGACCCGGGTTCAATCCCGACCACCGTCGCTGTTTTTATGGAGTTTGCATGTTCTCCATGTGACCGCGCGGATTTCCTCCCACATCCCAAAGACAATAGACAATAGACAATACGTGCAGTAGGCCATTCGGCCCTTCGAGCCAGCACCGCCATTCAATGTGATCGTGACTGATCATCCCCAATCACTACCCCGTTCCTGCCTTCTCCCCATATCCCCTGACTCCACTATCTTTAAGAGCCCTATCTAGCTCTCTCTTGAAAGTATCCAGAGAACCGGCCTCCACCGCCCTCTGAGGCAGAGAATTCCACAGACTCACCACTCTCTGGGTGGAAAAGATGTTTCCTCGTCTCCGTTCTAAATGGCTTACCCCTTATTCTTAAACTGTGTGTGTGTGTGTGGCCCCTGGTTCTGGACTCCCCCAACATCGGGAACATGTTTCCTGCCTCTAGCGTGTCCAAACCCTTAATAATCTTACTTGTTTCAATGAGATGCCCTCTCATCCTTCTGTAGGATTGTGTTAGTGTGCGGGGATCGCTGGTCGGTACGGACTCGGTGGGCCGAAGGGCCTGTTTCCGCGCTGTATCTCTAAACTAAACTAAGCTAAACTAGACAGCGCCGCTAGTCAGGATTGAACCCGGGTCTCTGGCGCTGTGAGGCAGCAGCTCTACCCGCTGCACCACCGTGCCGCTGATGATGAAGAAAGTTCAACAGCTGACCAACCTCTGCCAGGGATCTGAATGCACAGCCTCCACTCTCAGTATTGTGGGGCAGTTGCAGTCGAACTTTTTTCACACAGAGAGTGGTGAATCTCTGGAACTCTCTGCCACAGAGGGTAGTTGAGGCCAGTTCATTGGCTATATTTAAGAGGGAGTTAGATGTGGCCCTTGTGGCTAAGGGGATTAGGGGGGTATGGAGAGAAGGCAGGTACGGGATACTGAGTTGGATGATCAGCCATGATCATATTGAATGGCGAATGGTGCAGGCTCGAAGGGCCGAATGGCCTACTCCTGCACCTAATTTCTATGTTTCTATGTTATTAAATGTTTGTGCCCGTACAAGGTTGACAAAACAATTATAATCAGAGTCCTTCAATCCCTAGAACCATCAGCTCAAAGGAGATGTCAATTTGTTTTAGAATAAGAGACTTCTATCTGATAATGCCCAATAATGCCGTCAGCATGAGGGCAGGATTAGCCTCTGTATCCTCGACTCCACACTTGAATTCTGAAGCAACTCTATCTGCAACCTCATTATAACCCGCAGTTTATTCAGCAAAGCCATTAACTAATCCAATTATACATTCTGCCCAGATCCAATGGCAAGACTTGACGCTTCTCCAAAACCAACACCATCTGCTCTCTCCCTTTGATCGCAGCGGCAACAGCTTTAACACAAGGAGTGGGCTGTTACTGGCTGGCATGGGTCAGTGAGGGAGGGAGGGAAGGGTCAGCTGGCAGTGTCCAGGCACAGCTAGTACAGCGGGCAGCGAGAGCTGACTCTCCATCTCCTACAAGAGAGAGTAATGCCCCTGTCCCACTTAGGAAACCTGAACGGAAAACTCTGGAGACTTTGCGCCCCACCCAAGGTTTTCCGTGCGGTTCCCGGAGGTTTTTGTCAGTCTCCCTACCTGCTTCCACTACCTGCAACCTCCGGCAACCACCTGCAACCTCCGGGAACCGCACGGAAACCTTGGGTGGGCGCAGAGTCTGCAGAGGTTTCCGTTCAGGTTTTCTAAGTGGGGACAAGGGCTTTAGATTTACCTCTAACTGCTAACAGAATCAAGGGATATGGGTAGTAGGCAGGAACGGGGAGCTGATTTTGGATGATCAGCCATGATCATATTGAATGGAGGTGCTGGCTCGAAGGGCCGAATGGCCTCCTCCTGCACCTATTGTCTATGTTTCAATGTTTCTCCATTGCTACCCTGTACCACTGAGATTATAATGGAGGTGTACAGGCACGGTGGCGCAGCGGTAGAGTTGCTGCCTCACAGCGCCAGAGACCCGGGTTCGATCCTGACTACGGGTGCTGTCTATACGGAGTTTGCACGTTCTCCCCGTGACCTGCGTGGGTTTTCTCCTGCAGAGTCGGGGAATCGAGGACCAGAGGACACAGGTTCAAGGTGAAGGGGGAAAGATTTAATAGGAATCTGAGGGGTAACTTTTTCACACAAAGGGTGGTGGGTGTATGGAACGAGCTGCCAGAGGAGGTAGTTGAGGCTGGGACTATCCCAATGTTTAAGAAACAGTTAGACAGGTACATGGATAGGACAGGTTTGGAGGGATATGGGCCAAGCACAGGCAGGGTGGGGACTAGTGTAGCTGGGACATGTTGGCCGGTGTGGGCAAGTTGGGCTGAAGGGCCTGTTTCCATGCTGTATCACTATGTGACTATTAACATTAAAATTGGGTTTAATTTAGACCAACAGTGATACTGAGTGCCCAGGGTAATGAGAGCTTGCTGCCAAATGCTACAATAACAATTTCCGTTTATTGCAAATTAGTTTTTGTTCAATTGGGAAAGCAAGGGCCCTGGTCCAAGGCTGAGCAGAGCAAGGACAGAGATGAGCTGAATGAGGTGGTGGAGGTGAGATTGAAGCCAAAACTGTGTGTGTAGAAGCAAAGCGATGTTGTGGGAATTAGCGGTACACCATTCCACTGCATAATTCTCAGCAAACCTCATTAACAATGGATCAACGAGGGCCCAAAATCAGAACAATCATACAAGAATTGGCAGGGACACTCTGATGGAAAAGGAAAGCAACCAGATGGTTGTAAGAAGAGAACCATCGTGGTGGAGTGAAGATGATCTTCTGGGGACAGCTTTGAATCATCATCAGAGTGCAAACATTTTAATCGTTCGACCCCCACACACTATTTATCCAGTCTTAATAGCAACGAGAAACATTTGCAGCCATCAGCAATTTAAGTCCATTACGCCTATGTATTCCTGGGGACCCGGATACTGGGTGGAACAGGTTTACGCTGCTGCCTCACAGCGCAGAGACCCAGGTTCGATCCCGACTACGGGTGCTGTCTGTACGGAGTTTGCACGTTCTCCCCGTGACCTGCGTGGGTTTTCTCTGAGATCGTCAGTTTCCTCCACACTCCAAAGACGTGCAGGTTTGTAGGTTAATTGGCTTGGTGTAAATTCAGATTCAGATTCAGATTCAATTTTAATTGTCATTGTCAGTGTACAGTACAGAGACAACGAAATGCATTTAGCATCTCCCTGGAAGAGCGACATAGCAAACGATTTGAATAAATAATAATAAGTGTCCGGAAGGGGTGGTGATTGGCAGTCACCGAGGTACGTTGTTGAGTAGAGTGACAGCCGCCGGGAAGAAGCTGTTCCTCGACCTGCTGGTTCGGCAACGGAGAGACCTGTAGCGCCTCCCGGATGGTAGGAGGGTAAACAGTCCATGGTTGGGGGTGAGAGCAGTCCTTGGCGATGCTGAGCGCCCTCCGCAGACAACGCTTGGCTTTGGATGTAAATGTAAATTGTCCCTAGTGTGTGTAGGATAGTGTTAGTGTGCGGGGATCGCTGGTCGGCACGGACTCGGTGGGCCGAAGGGCCTGTTTACGAGCTGTATCTCTAAACTAGACTAAAGTATGAGCTGGCATAGGTTTAAGGTGAGAAGGGAAAGATTTAATAGTTCATAAGTTTGTAAGTCACAGGCGAGGAATTAGGCCATTCGGCCCATCAAGTCTATTCCACCATTCACTCATGGCTGATCTATCTTGCCCACCTAACCCCCATTCTCCTGCCTTCTCCCCATAACCCTTGACACCCGTACTAATCAAGAATCTGTCAATCTCCACCTTAAAAATACCCACTGACTTGTGGCCTCCACAGCCGTCTGTGGGAAATAATTCCACAGATTCACCGCCCTCTGACTAAATACATTTCTCTCCATGTATATTCTAAAGGTATGTCCTTGGCATTGAGAGGCTGTGGTCATGGGCAGAGGTGAACGGCAGCTACTCACTGCTCTCAACATCAACACTGCTCCAACATCCAACCAGATCAGCAGAGATTAGAAAGGATTAGCATTTATATAACTTCTTATCGTGTCCCTGTGGACATGCGGCAGTGCACCTGCATTTATCTCATTGCTGTGGTGTGGTGGTGAATATATCAGCTTCTCACAGCAGCACCAGCTCACTCAAGGGTCAAGGGTGCCTATTTGTCATGTACAATCACGGCAATGGAGCAACGCAATCCTTACCTACTGCAGTCCCGTTGACCCAATAACTCACAGATAAATATACAATAATCAATAATGATTTGCTTGGGCAGCGTACACCTCTGCGGTATGAACATTGACTTCTCTAACTTCAAATAGCCCTTGCTTTCCCTCTCTCTCCATCCCTTCCCCCTTCCCTGTTCTCCCACCCAGTCTCCGACTACATTTTGCTAACAATCATTGATTCTACAAATTCCTTGATCTCCATTCTCCTTGCCCTGTTTTCACACCTCACCCTTTCTTATCTATGTATATCTTTCTCCTCCGATGTCAGTCTGAAGAAGGGTCTCGACCCGAAACTCGACGACCCATTCCTTCTCACCAGAGAAGCTGCCTGAACCGCTGAGTTACTCCAGCACTCTGTGAAACGTCACCTATCCATGTTCTCCTCAGATGCTGCCTGACCCGCTGAGTTACTCCAGCACTCTGTGAAACATCACCTATCCATGTTCTCCACAGATGCTGCCTGACCCACTGAGTTATGGTGCAGCAGCATCTATGGAGCTAAGGAAATAGGCAACGTTTCGGGGCCGAAATCCTTCTGGAAATAGGCAACTGTTTTGGGCCGAAACCCTTCTGGGTTTCGGCCCGAAACGTTGCCTATTTCCTTAGCTCCATAGATGCTGCTGCACCCGCTGAGTTACTCCAGCACTCTGTGAAACGTCACCTATCCATGTTCTCCACAGATACTGCCTGACCCGCTGAGTTAGTCCAGTGTTTTGTGTCTATCTTAGATGCATCTTACATCTGAGTTACTCCAGCAATTTGTGTGTTTTTTTAAAATAAACCAGCACCTGCAGTTCCTTGCTTGTACATCTGGTGGGTCCCAGTCCATGTTCCATCCAGGACCCAGGTGCTGAGTGGACATTTAACGTAGAGTTGGTCGGTTATTAACAGCCAAGGACTGTTACTGATTGGGGCAGTGTGTGGAGTTAGCTGATTGCTTTCTGCTGTGACTCCATGGGGGAGCAATGTGAGTTTTACTGGCTGGTGGGCGGATGATTAGAGTGGAATTTATTTGTAGTGCAGATTGTGTGCTGGGCTGCAGCCATGACATTGACAGTCTCTTGCCCAGAGTCGGGCAATCGAGAACCAGGCAACATATGCTTAATGTGAGAGGGGAAAGGTTTAGTAGGAATAACATTTTTACATAAAGGGTGGTGGGTGTATGGAACGAGCTGCCAGAGGAGGTAGTTGAGGCTGGGACTATCCCAACGTTTACACAACTTTTTGGACTGGTAATGTACATGGGCAGGACAGGGATATGGGCCAAACGTGGGCGGGTGGGACTAGTATAGATGGGGCATGTTGGCCAGAGTGGGCAAGTTGGGCTGGAGGGCCTGTTTCCATGCTGTATCACTGCGACTCTATCTTCCTCAGTCAGGGAGTGAGTGAGTGTGAGTGAGTGTGAGTGTGTGTGTGAGTGTGAGTGTGTGAGTGTGAGTGTGAGTGAGTGTGAGAGTGAGTGTTAGAGTGAGTGTGTGTGAGTGTGAGTGTGTGAGTGTGTGAGAGTGAGTGTTAGAGTGAGTGTGAGTGAGTGTGTGAGTGAGTGTGAGTGAGTGTGTGAGTGTGAGAGAGTGAGTGTGAGTGAGTGTGTGAGTGTGTGTGTGAGAGAGTGAGTGTTAGAGTATGCGTGAGTGAGTGTGTGTGAGTGTGTGAGTGAGGGTGAGTGTGAGAATGTGTGTGAGTGTGTGTGAGTGAGGGTGAGTGTGAGAGTGAGTGTTAGAGAGAGTGTGTGTGAGTGAGGGTGAGTGTGTGAGTGTGAGTGAGGGAGTGTGAGTGAGTGATTGTGTGTGAGAGTGACTGTGTGTGAGTGAGGGTGAGTGAGTGAATGTGTGTGTGAGTGTGTGAGGGAGTGAGGGAGGATGAGGGTGACTGGTGCCTGGATGTGGGTTGATGTGGTGTTGAGTGCTGCATCTACTCGGCTGGTGTTCCATTAGCTCATGACTCCATTGTCCCCTTTGTTCGACTGTAAGGCTGACACCTCCGATTTACCTTCTCCCTCCCTCTACCGGCTGCAAAACAACTCACCAACTTCATTCACCTGTCCAGGTGTGGAGACCACCTGTGTCCACCTCTGTCCTGTGCCATGATCTCTAATGTCCCCTTTGCCCAACTTGCCCACACTGCCCAACATGTCATCACCATTGGGACCAATAGCTGCCCCTCCCTCTCCAACCACTCTCGGACAAACCCTTGACCAAGAGAGGGTCTGTGGGGCCGGACAGCACCCCCCCCCCCCCCCCCCTCAAGATAACCATATCACCTCCCACTAGATGGATACATAATGTATTATCCTGTGTTAGAAACTAAAATAGGACCAAGAACTGCCTGACGTTTAGAAATTGCCCTGAGGAAGAATTTGTGATGAAGTGGTGAGTGGATGAAGCTTGTGCCCAGAGTATTTCCCACTCACACAGCCCCGGCTCCTGGTGTCGATAGTCAATGTAAACATGTGTCTCGAATCACGGACATATTTCTGACTTTAAACCACTTGTGGATAGGATGTAGATTTTCTTGTGTTTTCTGTTAATTCTGTCTAGATTGATCACCTAACGTTGTGATTGAATACACCATGTAACAAGGCAGGCCAACTGGGACCATTCATCTGCAGTTTATGGGAAGGGAAGCTGGCCAAGGAGTTGCTCATTTCTTAGGTTGCTGCCTGCAACTGCCACGGCATCGAGCTGCTGAAAGGTACATGAAGTCTTCCCTCTCTCAACCTCCAGACACCTGTTGCAGGTGAGTGGGACAAGGTGTGTGGGAAGGAACTGCAGATGCTGGTTTAAATCGAAGGTAGACACAAAATGCTGGAGTAACTCAGCGGGACAGGCAGCATCTCTGGAGAGAAGGAAGGGGTGACGTTTCGGGTCGAGACCCTTCTTCAGACTGATGTCAAGGGAGAGGGTGGGACGGGACAGAGATAGAATGTGGTCGGAGACAGTGAAATGTGTGGGAGAACTGGGAAGGGGGAGGGGGTGGAGAGAGGGGGAAAGCAAGGGCTATCTGAAGTTAGAGAAGTCAATGTTCAAACCGCTGGGGTGTAAACTACCCAAGCAAAATATGAGGTGCTGTTCCTCCAATTTGTGCTGGGCCTCACTCTGGCCATGGAGGAGGTCCAGGACAGAAAGGTCAGATTGCGAATGGGAGGGGAGTTGAAGCCACCGGGAGATCAGGTTGGTTAAGATGGACTGAGCGGACTCATCTCGTCCAGCCATGGACACTGCCAGTACACCATGAACATGTCTACAGGGAACATGTACCTACACTGTCCGGAGCAGTGAGATAGAATATAGAACCGTGAATGTAGAACACGCAACGTATAACATTGACTACAGAACATAAAACACTCAACATATAACATACAACATATAACATACAACATTGAATAGAGGTAATATGTGTGTTATGATTGTGTTTATAATTTGTTTGGTTGTTTTGTTGTTTGTCTTTTGCACAAAAGTCCGCGAGCATTGCCACTTTCATTTCACTGCACATCTCGTATGTGTATGTGACAAATAAACTTGACTTGACTTGATAAATCATTGAACATAGAAAGTTGCAAAAAGTGGTGGACACAGCCCGGTCCATCACAGTACTGACCGCTCCACCATCGAAGGGATCTACAGGACTCGTTGCCTCAAGAAGGCAGCCAGCATCATCAGTGACCCACACCACCCTGGCCACCTCGCGCTGCTAACATGGGGAAGAAGGTACAGGAGCCTGCAAACCTCCAGGTTCTAGAACAGCTTCTTCCCAACAACCATCAGGCTCTTGAACATTGCCCAGCGACTGTGATCTTCCACCGACTGTGTCTTTGGTTACACCACCGGCTTTAGATTTGCACTGTTAATATTGGCTGCACCATCTCTCCTCTCCTCCAGCCTCACCCTTGCACCCTCGGTTAATATTGCCTGCACCATCTCTCCTCTCCTCTAGCCTCACCCTTGCACCCTCTGCTCTCTATCAGTTGCCAATTATATCTGACTTGGGACCAGGTCACTCTGGAGACAGGAGGGGGAGTGAGTACCATGGGTCTGGGTTAAGGAGGCAACAAATGTGTCTCGGCCTCATCTAGGAGTAGGGAGGTTCTACTGCAGTTGTACAGGGTCTTGGTGAGACCACACCTGGAGTATTGCGTACAGTTTTGGTCTCCAAATCTGAGGAAGGACATTATTGCCATAGAGGGAGTGCAGAGAAGGTTCACCAGACTGATTCCTGGGATGTCAGGACTGTCTTATGAAGAAAGACTGGATAGACTTGGTTTATACTCTCTAGAATTTAGGAGATTGAGAGGGGATCTTATAGAAACGTACAAAATTCTTAAGGGGTTGGACAGGCTAGATGCAGGAAGATTGTTCCCGATGTTGCGGAAGTCCAGGACAAGGGGTCACAGCTTAAGGATAAGGGGGAAATCCTTTAAAACCGAGATGAGAAGAACTTTTTTCACACAGAGAGTGGTGAATCTCTGGAACTCTCTGCCACAGAGGGTAGTTGAGGCCACAGTTCATTGGCTATATTTAAGAGGGAGTTAGATGTGGCCCTTGTGGCTAAGGGGATCAGAGGGTATGGAGAGAAGGCAGGTACGGGATACTGAGTTAGATGATCAGCCATGATCATATTGAATGGCGGTGCAGGATCAAAGGGCCGAATGGCCTACTCCTGCACCTAATTTCTATGTTTCTATGTTTCTAACACTAGAGACCACCCTGGCAAAGTAACATGGGGACCGCTGGGCTCCGCAGGGTGTTGAATGTATCCTCAATAAGGATTGTATCATAGTTGTATAATAGTTTATTACGGATACATGTTTGTATTGTATTTATGGTGGTGGGTTCTGGCTTGTTTTATTGTAGTGTAAATATTATTTTTAATAATTGAATAAATTTTGTTGTAAAAAAAAAACAAAAAAAAAAGTAACATGGGGAGCAGGAGCAGGCTATCTGTTCAGGCCAATGGATAAATAATTTAAATTCATCGACTAGTTAGTGTGATAACCGTGAAGATGCTTGACAACCATTAAACATTTAAGCCGCCAGCCTTTGTTGGAAGAAAGAAAGTCTTGAACCAGCATTCAATACTAGTATTTCAATCCCATCCATGCAGAGTGGGCTGGAGACCAGGGGAGGGGTCACATCCCTCCTGTGTTACCCCCCCCCCCCCCCCCCCCCCCCACCCCCCACCCCCCACCCCCACCCATGCCTGGCATCCAATGGCTAACACTGCTCTGGTCTTCATAATGTCGTGTCAAAGGAGTAGTATTAGGCCATTCGGCCCATCTAGTCTACCCCACCATCCAATCATGGCTGATCTATCTCTCCCTCCTAACCCCATTCTCCTGCCTTCTCCCCATAACCCCTGACACCCGCACTGATCAAGAATCTATCTATCTCTGCCTTAAAAATATCCATTGACTTGTGGCCTCCACAGCCTTCTGTGGCAAATAATTCCACAGATTCACCACCCTCTGACTAAAGAAATTCCTCCTCATCTCCTCCCTAAAAGAACATGCTTTTATTCTGAGGCTTTGACCTCTGGTCCTAGATTCACCCACTAGTGGAAGCATCTTCTCCACATCCACTCTATCCAAGCCATGCTATAGTCATAGAGTGATACAGCATGGAAACAGGCCCTTCAGCCCAATTTGCCCATGCTGACCAAGATGCCCCACTTGCCTGCATCCCAGAACCAAGGGCCACAGTTTAAGAATAAAGGGTATGTCATTTAGAACGGAGATGAAGAAAAACCTTGTCACCCAGAGAGTTGTGAATCTGTGGAATTCTCTGCCTCAGAAGGCAGTGGGCGCCAATTTTCTGGATGCTTTCAAGAGAAAGTTAGATAGAGCTCTTAAAGATAGCAGAGTCAGGGGATATGGGGAGAAGGCAGGAACGGGGAACTGATTGTGGATGATCAGCCATGATCACAGTGAATGGCAGTGCTGGCTCGAAGGGCCGAATGGCCTCTACTCCTGCACCTATTGTCTATTGTCTATAACATTCTTGTAAACCCTTTCCAGCTTATAAAGTCTGAGGTGCTACAGGCAAAAGGATTCAGGAAATGGACCCAGGGCTGTGGTTGGGACAGTAATATATAAAACACAAGGATGGGACTAACAGAGTTGGAATTAAAACCAAAGATGAAACATGAATCTATCAAAAGATAAAGTTCTGTAAACCGATATTGAAATTTGACAGAAGTATAATCCACACCAAATTAGTTTTCTCGGGCTGGAAAGCCTGCTGAAAAGTAATTATGGCTTAGAGTGCCATTAAAAATGCATTTACATTTTCAGCAACAAAGTATTATATATTCAGTTTTTATAAGTTTGAGAGCTGTTCATAAAATTTGATCCCTTCAGTTTTCAGTTTGGTTTGGATCATATAACCATATAACAATTACAGCACGGAAACAGGCCATCTCGGCCCTACAAGTCCGTGCCGAACAACTTTTTTCCCCTTAGTCCCACCTGCCTGCACTCATACCATAACCCTCCATTCCCTTCTCATCCATTTGCCTATCCAATTTATTTTTAAATGATACCAATGAACCTGCCTCCACCACTTCCACTGGAAGCTCATTCCACACCGCTACCACTCTCTGAGTAAAGAAGTTCCCCCTCATATTACCCCTAAACTTCTGTCCCTTAATTCTGAAGATCAAAGAGGTTCAGCACGGAAACAGGCCCTTCAGCCCATCGAGTCTGCACCAACCAGCGATCCCCGCACACTAACACTATCCTACACACACTAGGGAGAACTTATAATGACATCAAAGACAATTAATTCCCAAACCTGCATGTGTTTGGAGTGTGGGAGGAAACCGGAGCACCAGGAGAAAAGCCACGCAGGTCACGGAGAGAACGTGCAAACTCTGTACAGACAGCGCCCGTAGTCAGGATCGAACCCGGGTCTCTGGCACTGTGAGGCAGCAGCTCTACCCGCTGTGGCACGGTGCGGCCCGTTGGTTCTGCAACTTATGCCTGGAATCCGTAAACAAACCACAGGATGTATTGTTCCCTCACCCCCACCCCTCCCAGAGTGTGCCCCTCCCTCACCCCCCCCCCCCCCGCCCTCCTCACCCCCCCACACGCACAGTGAGAGTTCAGTAATAAATGCCAGGGCAGGGAAAGCAGTCAAGTGCCAGTAAATACGATTAATATAGGGGGGTGGCTGGGATAGTATGGGCATGGTGGGCCGAAGGGTCTCTTTCTGCACTGCCTGACCCTATAACCCTGTGATCCTGGTTGGCACGTAGTTGAGCCGTAGTTGAGGAATGTTTTCCGGATGGATTGGTAAGCGTAAGCCAGTGGAACGGCGAATGGTCTGTAATATTCGCTAAATTGGAGGTTTCGCTGGCAGTGAGTGGGGCTGCTTACAGCCACCTCATTAGAGGTGAGCAGGGGGTGAGTGTGAGAGTGAGATGGAGAAACACAGGCACTCTAGTGAGACTGGCTCTAGCTAAACAAACCCGCATAATAACACAGACTGGTCCCTACAGGCTCCATGTGTTGTTCCATTAGCTCTCACCCCTCAATTTGTTGCTCGTTTCAGGCAGAGAGCTCGACACAGCCGTACGTGATCTGACCTTGGTTAGACCTAGATTTGCAGAGGCCGTGGTTTAATCTGGTGCTGCTCAGAGTGCAGGCACATATAGAGAATGACAACTCTGAGTTACTCCAGCATTTTGTGTCTATCTTCAGTGTAAACCAGCATCTGCAGTTCCTTCCTGCACTGCCACAGTTTATGCCACTTCATCTTTCTGCAAGAGACATATTTCATTCTGACAATGTTGTCAGTCAGACAATGACAGAGTACATGACAAGTGTGAACTGCAGAAGCGTGCAAGCATGTTGTGTAAACATTGACAATGTAAACAAGAACATGGTGACAGGAGGAGGCAGGAATACATCTGCCAGAATATCATCAGGGAATTCTAAAGAGACTTTAAAAGTACATCAAGGGAGAGTATGGGAAAGGGGGAGATGCAGCGAGACCTAGGTGTCATGGTACACCAGTCATTGAAGGTAGGCATGCAGGTGCAGCAGGCAGTAAAGAAAGCGAATGGTATGTTAGCTTTCATAGCAAAAGGATTTGAGTCTAGGAGCAGGGAGATTCTACTGCAGTTGTACAGGGTCTTGGTGAGACCACACCTGGAGTATTGCGTACAGTTTTGGTCTCCAAATCTGAGGAAGGACATTATTGCCATAGAGGGAGTGCAGAGACGGTTCACCAGACTGATTCCTGGGATGCCAGGACTGTCTTATGAAGAAAGACTGGATAGACTTGGTTTATACTCTCTAGAATTTAGAAGATTGAGAGGGGATCTTATAGAAACTTACAAAATTCTTAAGCGGTTGGACAGGCTAGATGCAGGAAGATTGTTCCCGATGTTGGGGAAGTCCAAGACAAGGGGTCACAGCTTAAGGATAAGGGGGAAATCCTTTAAAACTGAGATGAGAAGAACTTTTTTCACACAGAGAGTGGTGAATCTCTGGAACTCTCTGCCACAGAGGGTAGTTGAGGCCAGTTCATTGGCTATATTTAAGAGGGAGTTAGATGTGGCCCTTGTGGCTAAGGGGATCAGGGGGTATGGAGAGAAGGCAGGAACGGGATACTGAGTTGGATGATCAGCCATGATCATATTGAATGGGGGTGCAGGCTCGAAGGGCCGAATGGCCTCTACTCCTGCACCTAATTTCTATGTTTCTATGTTTCTAGTATAACTTGTGAGAGAATAGGGTCTATCAGAAACCAAAGCAGTCACCTCTGTGTGGACCCATCTCTATGGGAGATGGCCAAGGTCCTCTATGAATATTTCTCCTTTGTTTTTATCGTAGAGAAAGATTAGGGAACCTGGGGCAGTTATTGGAGATGTTCTGAGGCCCAACAGTATTATATTCAAGGAAATGCTGAACAACCTATGGCATATCTTCTCTTCTTCTTCTTGAGCCCTTTGCTCCTCTAGGGATCATAGACCACTGACAAATGTCCTGCACCTCACTCAGTTCTTTCGAGATCTCCACAGTTGAGCCCACTCTCGGACATTTCTGTCTGGATCTGTGGAATATGAAGATGGATACATCTCCTGGACCAGACCTGAGATATCCACGGACACTGCGATGGGCTAGAGAGGTGATTGCAGGAGCTCTGGCTGGGATACATGAGCTATCATTGGACATAGTCAAGTCAAGTCAAGTTTATTTGTCACATACACATACGAGATGCGCAGTGAAATGAAAGTGGCAATGCTCGCAGACTTTTGTGCAAAAGACAAACAACAAAACAACCAAACAAATTATAAACGCAATCATAACACACATATTCCTTTTACATAATAAATAATGGAAGGAAAAACGTTCAGTAGAGTTAGTCCCTGGTGAGATAGGCGTTTACAGTCCGAATTGCCTCTGGGAAGAAACTCCTTCTCAACCTCTCCGTTCTCACCGCATGGCAACAGAGGCGTTTGCCTGACCGTAGCAGCTGGAACAGTCCGTTGCAGGGGTGGAAGGGGTCTCCCATGATTTTATTTGCTCTGGAGTTGCACCTCCTGATGTATAGTTCCTGCAGGGGGGCGAGTGAAGTTCCCATAGTGCGTTCGGCCGAACGCACTACTCTCTGCAGAGCCTTCTTGTCCTTGGCAGAGCAATTCCCAAACCAGATGGTAATGTTGGACATAGGAGAGGTGCAGAAGGCTGGAGGGTGGCGAATGTTGTGCCTCTATTTGAGAAGGGCTTCAAGGAAAAGCCTGGGAACTATAGACCAGGGGTACTCCAGATACAGTCTAACTAAAGTCCTATAACATTGATACATGATGTAGACCCAGCTTTATCTTGACGTCATAGTTATGCAGCATGGAACCAGGTCCTTTGGCCCAACATCCATGCTGACCAAGATGACCATCTAACCTAGTCCCATGTTTCCATAGATAAACATGTAATAGAGGTGAGGGAAAGATTTAATAGGAATCTGAGGGGTAACATTTTCACACAGAGGGTGGTGGGTGTATGGAACAAGCTGCTAGAGGAGGTAGTTGAGGCTGGGACTATCCCAACGTTTAAGAAACAGTTAGACAGGTACATGGATAGGACAGGTTTGGAGGGATATGGGCCAAACGTGGACAGGTGGGACTAGAGTAGATGGGACATGTTGGCCGGCGAGGGCAAGTTGGGCCGAAGGGCCTGTTTCCGCGCTGTATCACTCTGTCACTAGAACACAGAGGAATGAGAGTGAAGACAAGGGAGAGAGAGAGAGAGGAACGATGAACAGTGAGGAATGAATAACTAGAGCAGTGGTTCTTAACCTGGGGGCCGTGGTTTGGGGGTTTTCCTGGGGTGATGAAGGGTTGTAAATAACGTCAATTTGTTGAGCCCATGTTTAGGAACCTAACATAGGGACATAACACACACGGTATTTTGTTCATGTACATGCGTGTACGTATACACACGGTCTATGACAGGTGGGTGCAGGGGGTACATCGTACCCAGAGTCCAACAGTGGGGGCTGGGAGCCGAGGGAGCGGGGCCAGGAATTTCCTGAAATCTCAGAAAATGTTTGCATATATTTTGTGACGACTGGCATTCACATAGTTTTATATATCGTAATTCATAGACATTGTGACCCATAATAAAGTGGGGAATTTTAACTGGAGGGTGTGTGGTCAGGGGAACCTGGTTCAAAGAGGGGGAAGGGGAAGGCCCTTCACTACTGATGGATCACACCTGTAGAGGGGAGGGTGGGGCACTAGGACCCAGCAGAGTCATCACTACTGATGGATCACACCTGTAGAGGGGAGGGTGGGGCACTAGGACCCAGCAGCCACACACCACGTGTTGTCTGTCTGTCTGCTGGAGGTTGTGGTCCTGGTGCTGAGCTGGGAACTCTGGTGAGGTGAGTGTGGGCTCTGGGCCGCTGGTAGATGGGTGTGTGTGTGTCAATGTGTGTGGGTGTGGGGTGTGTGTGTCAATGGGTGTGTGTGGGTGTCAATGGGTGTGGGTGTGGGGTGTGTGTGTCAATGGGTGTGGGTGTGGGGTGTGTGTGTCAATGGGTGTGTGTGGGTGCGTGTGTGGGGGTGTGTGTGGGGGTGTGTGGGGGTGTATGTGTGTGTGTGGGGGTGTATGTGAGTGAGTGAGTGTGTGCCTGAGTGTATGTGTTAGTGGGAGGGTGAATTTTGTAAATGCAGTTAAAACCATTAGATCTGTTGAACTTGATAACAGAGTATAGACTTGGTGTGTGTGGGGGTGTGTCTGTGGGTGTGTGTGGGTGTGTGTGTGAGTCTGTGGGGGTGTATTGTTAACAGAGTATAGACTTGGTGTATGTGTGTGTGGGGGTGGGTGTGGGGGTGTGTGTGTGGGGGTGTATGTGGGTGTGAGTGTGTGTGTCTGTGGGGTGTATTGTTAACAGAGTATAGACTTGGTGTATATGTGTGTGGGGGTGTGTGTGTGGGTGTGTGTGTGGGTGTGTGTGTGTGGGTGTGTGGGGGTGTGTGTGTAGGGGTGTGTGTGTGTGGGTGTGTGTGTGTCTGTGGGGGTGTATTGTTAACAGAGTATACACTTGGTGAAGGTAGACAAAATTGCTGGGGAAACTCAGCAGGAGCGGCAGCTTCTATGGAGCGAAGGAAATAGGCGACGTTTCGGGCCAAAACCCTTCTTCTTCACAGTGGGACCAACTAACCTACAAACCTGCACGTCTTTGGGATGTGGGAGGAAACCGGAGCACCCGGAGGAAACCCGCGTGGTCAGAGGGAGAATGTGCAAACTCCACACAGACAGCACTGGTGGTCAGAATGGAACCTGGGTCTCTGGAGCCACGAGTCAGCAGCTCTACTGTTCGAATTTCATTCTTCTGTTGTCAGACGGGTGGCGCGGCGGGTAGAGCTGCTGCCTCACAGCGCCAGAGACCTGGGTTCGATCCCGACTACGGTTGCTGTCTGTACGGAGTTTGCACGTTCTCCCCGTGACCTGCGTGGGTTTTCTCCAAGATCTTCGGTTTCCTCCCACACTCCAAAGACGTGCAGGTTCGTAGCTTAATTGGCTTGGTGTAAATGTAATTTGTCCCTAGTGTGTGTGTGTAGGATAGTGTTAGTGTGCGGGGATCGCTGGTCGGCACTGACACATTACCATGTTGTAATTCTCTAGTTTCTACAAACTCTTCCAACCTGTCTCGTTGACAAGACATTGGAGAACCACACACTTGCCCACTTTCTCCGATATCCCATTTCCCAGCATCGGATGAGTTGGGGGACGCTTAAACGGGAACTCTGTCATGTCATTTGAATTGTTTTTCTCTCCAGGATTGAAGCAGAACCTTGTTTCATTCTTAGATCCATTCCTCCCACTCACCCGTCAAGGTTGAACGAACTTGGTTCTGTTCCGAGCTCGCTACAAATCAGTAACTCAGCGGTAACCATCTCAACATGTGTCGTTGTTCTGTAGTTGAGCAAAGGACTTGCCAGTTGATGTCTCGTCTCATCAGTCCCACCCGCACACAGTAATCTTATTCCTCCAGTAGTTTTTTGACTCCTTCACCGCTCCCACAAAACTGTGCCCCTCTCTATCTCCCCTCCCTCTCAGTCTCTGGGTGACATGATGAGACAAGTCTGTCAGATCCATTGAAACACCTCCATTAACCCTACCAAAGGTAGCGGACAAAATGTGCAGGAAGAAACTGCAGATGCTGGTTTACACCGAAGATAGACGCAAAATGCTGGAATAACTCAGTGGGATAGGTGCGGACTTAGTGGGCTGAATGGCCTTGTCCCCACACTGTTAGTCTAAGGTAAACTAATCTAAACTACTCACCGAGTGATTCACCAAGTATCGCATCTGTCCTAAAGACTTCACTGCTTCGCCCATATTGTATTAGGTTTACAATAATAAAACAGGCCCTTCGGCCCAACTTGTCCATGCTAACCAAGATGTCTATCTGAGCTCGCCTGCGTTTGGCCCATATCCTTTCCCTGAACCTGTCCAATGTTTCTCCAATTCCCCAGTTGGCCTTTGGGTGTCCACCATCCAAGGAACCGGGCAGTGGCTTGAGATGAATCAAAACGAGATGAGGTAATCGGAGACACAAGAACTGCAGATGTACAAGGCATAGTGCTGGAGGAACTCAGCGGGCCAGGCAGCATCTGTGGAGGCACAGAGATGGTTGACGTTTCGGGTCAGGACCCTACATCAGGTAATTGCATCTTTTGTATTTTGCACATGTTGCTGGGTCAGTGCATCAGAGATATTGCTGGATAATTTGATTGACTTTATGTATTCCCTTGGAGAGAGCTAATCCTAGTTATTCTGAGAGGATGTGGGAACCATCAGCTGGGGACATGGAGCAGAGGGAAGACATGACATCCATCTCTTCCTGATGGGGAGCCATGTACCTGATACACTACACACCCCACCCAGGGCAACCAACAACCACACATCTACAAAGTGCAGAAAACTATGCTAAATGCAACAAAGGTCTCGTGAGTTTTACGCAGAGTGCTTCAGAAATTCGAATGAAAAGACAGCAATTGCTTCTCAACAATAGTCCTGGTCACTCCGAGCTATTTGGGCAGAAGGAATGTTCAAGTTCAAGAGAGTTTATTGTCATGTGTCCCTGATAGGACAATGAAATTCTTGCTTTGCTTCAGCACACAGAACATAGTAGGCATTTACTACAAAACAGATCAATGTGTCCATATACCATTATATAAATATATACACACATGAATAAATAAACGGATAACGTACAAATAACAGATAATGGGCTATTAATATTCAGAGTTTTGTCCGAGCCAAGTTTAATAGCCTGATGGCTGTGGGGAAGTAGCTATTCCTGAACCTGGACGTTGCAGTCTTCAGGCTCCTGTACCTTCTACCTGAAGGTAGCGGGGAGATGAGTGTGTGGCCAGGATGGTGTGGGTCTTTGATGATACTGCCAGCGTTTTTGAGGCAGCGACTGCGATAGATCCCCTCGATGGAAGGGAGGTCAGAGCCGATGATGGACTGGGCAGTGTTTACTACTTTTTGTAGTTTTTTCTCGGTAAAACAATTGTCACTGCTGCTCTTGTTTAACTCACTGTAATATCGGCATGTACCCAAAGTGTACCCTGACCCTCACAGTCTGCCTGCTCACCCCCCTGCCTTCCCTACTCATAAACTCCTGATCTACCCCAAAAGCACGCAGAGTGCTGGAGTAACTCAGCGGGTCAGGCAGGTTCACATTCCACACTGTATCACTCTGTGACATTGTCCCTATCCGCTGGTGACTGAGGTCACTGTACAATGCAGTGAATCAACAATGAAGAAAGGCGGAAAACTGCCCTGGAAACGCACACCACAGACGCTGCCTGACCCGCCGAGTTCCTCCACCACTTTGTGTTTTGCTGAAGATTCCACCATCTGCAGTTTTTTGCATCTCTGGCAAACTGTTTGGTTAGGAGCGCGCGGGGCAGGTCTCTGGATGGCAACAGGCTCTCCGCGCAAGGAGCAATCTGCTTTGTGAAGCCAACTAGTGCTGATGTGTGGAGTTGGCCTCTGCAAACATTCATCATCCAGGGATGGACAAAAATGCTGGAGAAACTCAGCGGGTGAGGCAGCATCTATGGAATATGTCTCAACCCGAGACATCGCATATTCCTTCACTCTATAGATGCTGCCCCACCTGCTGAGTTTCTCCAGCATTTTTGTCTACCTTCGATTTTTCCAGCATCTACAGTTCCTTCTTAAGCATTCATCATCCAGGGTATGGGTTTAGCTGGAATGTCAACGTTTCGGAGACCATTAGCCTCCCACCAAACTGCACGTCATGGATTGTCCTGTGTTCTCTCCACCTCTCTATTATTCACAACGCTGAAACATTTATCATCTTTGATTTTGCCCAACCATCGCACTGACATTAAACTGAAGGCTATTTGCATCGTTTTTTGTTGAACCCAGCATGTGTTTCTCTCTGGCAGCCTCTAATGGACCAGGATCAGCATACTCAAGTACCACTTTACTAGATTCTGCTCAATATAAATTACAGATTCATTCATAATCAAAGTGCCACTTATCTCACAGATTAGTTTCAACTTTATTGTCCCTCTTTCAAATTTGGTTTAAATAATGTTGGATGATCTGTAGTTTTACATTAGTGTAGATGTCTCTGCTATTATTCTCCACAGCTCTGTTTGTTAAATCAAGTCGCTATTGTATTCTCTGCCAACCCCTTTCACTAGGACCATCTCGCTCTCTCTCTACAACTCTCTCTGTCTCTCTCTACAACTCTCTCTCTCGCAGTTACAACACCCCCTCCCCCTGAGGAGCTACACGCTGGCTGAAGAGACCAGATTCCTCACTCTTAACACATCACGGTAGAAGCTAGACAGACCCTGTGTGTGTGTGCATGTGTGTGTGTGCGTGCTTGTGTGTGCGCGCGTGTGTGTGCGTGTGTGCATGTGCATGTGTGTGTGTGTTTGCAAGTGTGCATGTGTGTGTGCATGGATGTGCATGCGTGTGCATGTGCATGCGTGTGTGTGTGCGTGTTCGAGTGTGTGTGTGTGTGCGAGTGTGCGTGTGCATGTGTGTATGTGTGCGTGTGCATGTGCGTGCGTGTGCATGTGTGTGTGTGCATGTGTGCATGTGTGTGTGTGCATGTGCGAGTGTGTGTGCATGTGTGTGTGTGCGTGTGTGTGTGTGTGCATGTGCATGTATGTATGTTTGCGTGTGTGTGCGTGTGCATGTGCGTGTGAGTGTGCGTGTGTGCGTGCGTGTGCGTGTGCGTGTGAGTGTGCGTGTGTGCGTGCGTGTGCGTGTGCATGTGTGTGTGTGTGCGAGTATGCATGTGCGAGTGTGCATGTGTGTGTGTGCATGTGTGTGTGTGCAAGTGTGCGTGTGTGTGTGTGTGTGCACAAGGCTGGGTGGTGCCCCCTGTGGACAGGCAGGAGACTGCAGCATTAGATCATTTTCTTGTCCAGAGTTCATGTCGACTGACTGGGATGGAATTGGAAAGCTGGGTTGGAGGAGCCTTGAAATCTTAGCCAGCTGGGATTGCTTTTCAGATTTAATAATGCGGACGAGAGTGTTCTCGATGCTGCTGTTTTCAAAGGCACTCTGCACATTGCTCATTTGTTTACCCAAAGTCAACAGAAATTGGAATTCGATCTCACTTTGACCTGCGATTTTTATTAAAAGATCATTTTCAAGATTCAAGATTCAAGAGAGTTTATTGTCATGTGTCCCAGATAGAACAATGAAATTCTTGCTTTGCTTCAGCACAACAGAATATAGTAGGCATAAATAAATACAGAACAGATCGGGTCAGTGTGACCATATGCCGATGAATATATACACACACAGATAAAGTGCAATGGGCTATTTAACGATCAGAGGTTTTGTTTGAGTTGAGTTTAATAGCCTGATGGCTGTGGGGAAGTAGCTATTCCTGAACCTGGACGTTGCAGTCTTCAGGCTCCTGTACCTTCTACCTGAAGGTAGCGGGGAGATGAGTGTGTGGCCAGATGGTGTGGGTCTTTGATGATACTGCCAGCCTTTTTGAGGCAGCGACTGCGATAAATCCCCTCGATGGAAGGAAGGTCAGAGCCGATGATGGACTGGGCAGTGTTTGCTACTTTTTGTAGTCTTTTCCTCTCCTGGGCGCTCAAGTTGCCGAACCAAGCCACGTTGCAACCGGTCAGTCAGCATGCTCTCTACAGTGCAGGAGTAGCAGCACCTCATATTTCGCTTGGGCAGTTTGTACCCCAGCGGTATGAACATTGACTTCTCTAATTTCAGGTAGTCCTTGCTGTCTCCTCCCCTTCTCAGCTCTCTCTCCAGCCCTCTGGCTTCCTCTCTTCTTTCTTCTTCCCACCCCCACCGTCGCATCAGTCTGAAGAAGGGTTTCGGCCCGAAACGTTGCCTATTTCATTCACCCCATAGATGCTGCCTCACCTCACTGAGTTTCTCCAGCACTTTTGTCTACCTACTGATTCTGGGTGATCGGTGCTGAATGGCGGTGCTGGCTCGAAGGGCCAAATGACCAACTCCTGCACCTTTTTTCTATGTTTTTATGGCCAAACCTGCCCAGGGTGACCCAACATGGCCCATCTAGAGAACTTCTTCAAACTAGGCATACCATGAAAGTCTGAAAGTCTGAAGAAGGGTTTCGGCCCGAAACGCTGCCTGTTTCCTTCGCTCCATAGATGCTGCTGCACCCGCTGAGTTTCTCCAGCACTTTTGTCTACCTCTGTACAAGTGTGTATTTGACCCGGTGTGCGACCTCGCATCACCCGGCGTGGCTTTAATGACCGCGGGACAATCGCCATCGCCAGCCGGGGGCTTTGACTTTGACTCTGACATCGGGGGGGGAGAGTGCAGTGGAGAGATAAGTTTTTTTTGGCCTTCCATCACAGCGATGTGATGGATGTTTATGTAAATTATGTTGTGTCTTGGGTCTATTTGTTTGTAATGTATGGCTGCAGAAACAGCATTTCGTTTGGACCTCAAGGGGTCCAAATGACAATTAAATTGAATCTTGAATCTTGAATGTTACATGGATTCAGCACCAACCATTACTGGACAGCTCCTTGCAAATCTAAACCTCAGCCTTATAGACAGCAGAGATAGACACAGAATGCTGGGATAACTCAGCAGGACAGGTGGCATCTCTGGGTGACAATTTGGGTCGAGACCCTTCCTCAGTCCTCAGTACCTGACTTCAATTTACAAATCCACGTTGAGCAGTACAGCCGGATTTGCATGTTGGACTGATTGAATTAGAGAAGCATTGATTTCGCAATTGAAGATTAAAGCATTAGCTGTCTAATTATCCACATTACATCTCAATATATCACATTTACATTTCTGCTTGTGCCATGTAGTATATCGTCGCTGTTTATTACAGGCTTGTAACTCGCAGTAATGATGCTAATTTGTGTGTTTTAATGAGCTGGTGTTTGGTAACAAGGAGAGCTACTGTGGAGCAGATGAGAGGGGAGGAGAAGGGAGAGAGGAGGGGATAGGAGAGAGGAGGAGAGAGGAGGAGAGAGGGGAGGAGAGGAGAAATGAGAGGGGAGAGGAGGCAGGAACGAAGGGGAGAGGGGAGGAGAGAAGAGAGGGGAGGAGACTGGAAAGAAGGGGGAGGAGAGAAGTGGAGGAGGACAGGAGGAGGAGAGGAGAGAGGGGAGGAGAAGAGAGGATCACACAGTTGCCACGATTGGCGATGGTGGACTCCACGTTTGACGTTGTAGTGAAGCGCGTGCCCACGTTTAAGTATTGCGGCTTTGACTGGACAAGCTGCAATGGTGGCCATGCATGGTGAGCGATGTATCTCATCGAGGTCAATGGACTTCCCATTTCATGCATCATTTCATGCAGGCATGCATGCGCATCAGACACACAGCCAGTCCCCAGAGGGTCGTTTGCTATCGAGCAGAGGACCTGTCACTTGCACACAAGTACTTAGCCAACCTGCTGCTTGCAGTCTACGTCTTGTTTCCATGACAACTTTCATTTATTCAACATTGCATCCCAGTAATTTCCTGAATCTTCTTTTGTGCATTTTATTCAAGAGGCTGGCAACATGGAGGGGTAAGGCAGAGTTGCCCTGTCGCTGTTATAGACACCCAAACTGAACATAGAACATAGCACAGGCCCTTCAGCCCACAATGTCCATGCCCATCATGATCCCAAGTTTAGTTTAGTTTAGAGATACAGCGCGGCAACATCGAGTCCGTGCCGACCAGCGATCCCCGCACACTAACACTATCCTACACACAATAGGACTATTTTCTTTCACATTTACCAAACCAGTTCACCTACAACCTGTACGTCTTTGGAGTGTGGGAGAAAACCAAAGGTCACGGGAGAACGTGCAAACTCCGTACAGACAGCACCCGTAGTCAGGATGGAACCCGGGCCTCTGGGTCTTCACATTGAACGGCAGATCTCTGGGTTGTGTTGTAGAGCTGAGGCATCTAGGAGCTTAGGTACAGTGCCATCATGGGTGGAAATGGTCATGAAAGCTTGGGTACTTTGGCCTTCATTGGTCGGGGTATTGACTATAGAAGTCGGGTTGTTAGATTATAGTTATTCTACAGTTACGCATGCAGGTACAGCAGGCAGTGAAGAAAGCTAATGGCCTTCATAACAAGAAGATTTGAGTATAGGAGCAAAGACGTCCTTCTGCAGTTGTACAGGGCCCTAGTGAGACCACACCTGGAGTATTAGGTGCAGTTTTGGTCTCCTAATTTGAGGAAAGACATTCTTGCTATTGAGGGAGCGCAGCGTAGGTTCACCAGGTTAATTCCCGGGATGGCGGGACTGTGTTATTATGAAAGAATGGAATGACTGGGCTTGTATTCACTGGAATTTAGAAGGATGAGGGAGGATCTTATAGAAACATATAAAATTATTATGGGATTAGACAAGCTAGACGCAGGAAACATGTTCCCGATGTTGGGGGAGTCCAGAACCAGGGGCCACAGTTTAAGAATAATGGGTCGGCCATTTAGAGTTGAGATGAGGAAAAACATTTTCACCCAGAGAGTTGTGAATCTGTGGAATTCTCTGACCCAGAGGGCGGTGGAGGCTGATTGACTCGATGCATTCAAAGAGAGATAGATAGAGCTCTTGGCTAGAGGAATCAAGGGATATGTGGGAAAAGGCAGGAACGGGATACTGATTGTGGATGATCAGCCATGATCACAATGAATGGCAGTGCTGGCTTGAAGGGCCGAATGGCCTACTACTGCATCTATTTTCTATGTTTTTACAAGATGTTGGTGGATGGTGCAAGGACTCTGAGCTATCAGGTGAGGTTGGCTAGGCTAGAACTTTGTACCTTGTGCAGGAGGCTGAGGGTTGGTCTTATAATGATGTAGAAAATAATGAAGGGAATAACTCACAAGGGAGACATTTAACAAGTGTGCCTTGCCAATCGCTAACAGTAATAAGGAAAGTTTCAGGAGTTAAGGCAGGGTGGATACTTGATGTACAGCACTGAACAGGATACTGGGTGGCTCATATTGAGGGATGGGTAGGTGTATGTGAATGTTCTTGTAACCCAGTCTATGAGTTCACTCGGACCATGAACTAAGCAGGAAGACAAGAGGGACTATGGGGAGAAGGCAGGAGAATGGGGTTAGGAGGGAGAGATAGATCAGCCATGATTGAATGGCGGAGTAGACTTGATGGGCCGAATGGCCTAATTCCGCTCCTATCACCTATGACCTGACGTTCATTTCCGTTCGTTGTGAGAGAGGCCGTTAGTAAACTGGGCTAAGCGACAGGCTTGAGTGAGCATGGAGAAGATGTATACCTGGCTTCTGGAGATAATTGTTGTGGGATTTATAGCTTTGGTAAATCCACACAGAGGTGCAATAATGATCCAGTGATTGAGAGTGGGAATCAGTATCGAGCAGGAACTATCGATCGGAAACTAATCATCTCCGGGCTGGTTAATAGATGCTTCGTTAGAGCACCTCCTCCCCAAGCCCCAACACCTGTAACAGCTGGTGCATTGCTTCCAAAGAGTGATCAGAATTAAGGGACAGAAGTTTAGGGGTAATATGAGGGGGAACTTCTTTACTCAGAGAGTGGTAGCGGTGTGGAATGAGCTCCCAGTGGAAGTGGTGGAGGCAGGTTCATTGGTATCATTTAAAATACATTGGATAGGCATATGGATGAGAAGGGAATGGAGGGTTATGGTATGAGTGCAGGCAGGTGGGACTAAGGGGAAAAAAGTTGTTTGGCACGGACTTGTAGGGCCGAGATGGCCTGTTTCCGTGCTGTATTTGTTATATAGTTATATGATTGCCATTGTAATGTTCTAAACGTGGAAGCCAAGTTCAGCACAGCAAGTTCCCACAAATGGCCAATCACCCATCCTAACGTGGTGATTAGCAAGTCATAGAGTCATATAGCACGGAAACAGGCCCTTTGGCCCACCTCGTCCATGCCGACCAAGATGCCCCATCTAAGCTAGCGCAAGTTACCCTTGTTTGGCCCATATCCCTCCAAACCTTTCCTATCCATGTACCTGTCCAAATGTCCTTGAGACTAAAAATGCCGGAGAAACTCAGCTGGTCAGCAGCATCTATGGAGAGAAGGAATAGGCGACGTTTTAGGTCGAGACCCCTCTTCAGACATGATTGAATGGCCTAATTCTGCTCCTATCACCAACAAACTTATGACTTGGCAATCATTTCCATTCATTGTGAGAGAGGCCATCTGAAGAAGGGTCTCGACCCGAAACGTCGCCTATTCCTTCTCTCCATAGACGCATCCTCACCCACTGAGTTTCTCCAGCATTTTTGTCTACCATTGATTTTCCCAATATCTGCACTTCTTTCTTGAACACATGTCCTTTAAATGCTGTTATTGAATCTGCCTCAACTCCCTCCTCTGGCAGCTCGTTCCATACACACATCACACTCTGAGTGGTTCTATTAAATCTTTCCCCTCTCACCATAAACCCATGTCCTCCAGTTCTTGTCCCCGTTCCCCACTACTCTGGGAAAGTGGCTGTGCGTTCACCATGCCTATTCCCCCGATGATTTTACACACCGTTCAACCTCCTGCGCTCCAAGGAATAAATCCTGACAAGTGATGGGTGGATACGGATGAGGGGGAGTAAGTGACAAAGGCTGGAGGTGAAAAGGAGATAAAATAATTCATTGCTCTTTAGTCAGAGGGTGTTCAGTCAATGTACAGAATAGTGAAAGGCTTGGATAGAGTGGATGTGGAGAGGATGTTTCCACTAGTGGGAGAGTCTAGGACTAGAGGACACAGCCTCAGAAGAAAAAGACATTCCTTTAAGAAGGAAATGAGGAGGAATTTCTTTAGAGGGTGGTGAATCTGTGGAATTCTTTGCCACAGACGGCTGTGGAGGCCAAGTCAATGGATATTTTTAAGGCAGAGAGAGATAGATAGATTCTTGATTAGTGCGGGTGTCAGGGGGTTATGGGGAGAAGGCAGGAGAATGGGGTTAGGAGAGAGAGAGATCAGCCATTATTGAATCGTAGACTAGATGGGCCAAATGGCCGAATTCTACTCCTATCACATATCAAAATAAGCAGAGAAAAGGAGGAATGAGATATGAAGCTGGTGGGAGGGGACTGGGGTAAAGGGGAAAGCAGGGACTACAAACCAACTTGTGACTTTCCTGAGCAAACACTGGAGCTGGTTTGTAACCGGTGACTCTGTGAGGCAGGGACTGTACACCAGTTGAAAGTCAAAAGTCCAGACCATAAATTACTCAAACTCAAAGGATTTTAACTAAACTAATTAGCAGTCAAGAGAGAATTTCTTCGAGATTATGGTATAGTTTCAATCTATTTATAACCCTTGCCTGCCAGCACGGTGAAAATAGTTCCTAATGAAATCTTCAGGGGAGGCAGGCTGTCGAGATCAGTGCCAGATTGATAAAATTTGGGAGTAATTGATTTTGATCCAAAGTATAAATAACATATTTGAATTGACTTTCTGGCAGAGAATTCATGATTTAGTGTTGGAGTGAGAATGTTGAAATCAGACCTGGAAACTAACTGGGTTCACCACAGTATTGCCCCAACCCCAGCCCCCAGGCCCAGGCCCCTGCCCCAACCCAGCCCCCCTGCCCACAGGCCCCAGGCCCAGGCCCCTGCCCCAACCCCAGCCCCCATGCCCACAGGCCTCAGGCCCAGCCCCCAGCCTCAGGCCCAGCCCCAACCCCCAGCCCCAGCCTCAGGCCCATGCCCACAGGCCTCAGGCCCCAAGCCCCATGCCCACAGGCCTCAGGCCCCAGCCCCCAGCACCAGGCCCAGCCCCAGCCTCAGGCCCCCAGCCTCAGGCCCCCAGCCTCAGGCCCCCAGCCCCAAACCCCAGCCCCAAACCCCAGCCCCAAACCCCAGCCCCAAACCCCAGCCCCAGCCCCAACCCCAGGCCCCAGCCTCAGGCCCATGACCACAGGCCTCAGGTCCCAGCCCCAACCTCAGGACCGAGCTCCAGGCCCAGCCCCAGCCCCAAGCCCCATGCCCACAGGCCTCAGGCTCCCAGCACCCACCCCCCCCAGGCCTTCCGTATGTTCAGTTTACTGTCCCGTGTACCGAGGTACAGTGAAAAGCTTTTGTTGCGTGCTAACCAGTCAGCGGAAAGACAATACATGATTACAATCGAGCCGTCCACAGTGTACAGATACATGATAAGGGAATAACGTTTAGTGCAAGGTAAAGCCAGCAAAGTCCGATCAAGGATAGTCCGAGGGTCACCAATGAGGTAGATAGTAGTTCAGCACTGTGTGTATCTGATTTAAACCAGCATCTGCAGTTCTTTCCAACAGCCTCTAATCCAGGCAACATTCTTGTAAACCTCATCTGCCCCCTCTCCAAAGCCTCCACATCCCACATGTAATGGGGTGACCACAACTGCATACAAGATTGCAAATGTGACCCGACCAAACTCCTGTCTCAGTGCCCATGACAAGATCTTGCAGCCCGAAGATTGGTTGTGAAAGTTGCTATACAAATGCAATTCTTCTCCTTCTCCGCTCTCATCCCCCACATAGAGAATAGGTGCAAGAGTTGGCCATTCGGCCCTTCGAGCCAGCACCGTCAATCTGCTGAGTTCGGCTGCACGTCAACTTTTCTGCCTTTCACTGTGACTAAAACCTCTCAATTGGCCAAGAGAATCTCACGGCTCATTAGAGCGTCTCTTCCTGTTGTGCGAGTTCAGCTGTCTCAGCTCCGCAATCACCTTCACTACTCATGACGTGGAATGAGAATGCTGTCAGCAGCTCAGGTGGAAGGCTAGACAGAGTTGATCTCCTTCACGATGGCGCAGCGGTAGAGTTGCTGCCTCACAGCGCCAGAGACCTGGGTCCCATCCTGACTACCTGTGCTCTCTGTGTGGAGTTTGTACGTTCTCCCCGTGGCCTTGTGGGTTTTCTCCAAGATCTCCGGTTTCCTCCCACACTCTAAAGACGTGCAGCTTTGTAGGTTAATTGGCTCGGTGTAAATGTAAATTGTCCTAGTGTGTGTGTAGGATAGTGTTAGTGTGCGGGGATCGCTGGTCGGCACGGACTCGGTGGGCCGAAGGGCCTGTTTCCGCGCTATATCTCTAAACTGAACCAAACAGGTCCCTCCCTCCAAAAGGGAGAAAACCTGTTGTATGAAGATAGGCACAAAAAGCTGGAGTAACTCAGCGGGACAGGCAGCATCTCTGGAGGGAAGGAATGGGTGACGTTTCAGGTTGAGACCCTTCTTCAGACAGACCTGTTGTACATCAGTCTCTGGTACACAACAAACCAGGAGTCATGACCCTTACTCACTTTGTGCCATCTATAAACTAGTGATATATATGTATATGTATATGTATATGTGTATATATATGTGTATATATATATGTATGATTGTGAGCCTGGCCATTCATACCTTCATAAGTGATAGCAGCAGAATTAGGCCATTCAGCCCACCAAGTCTACCCTGCCATCCAATCATTGCTGATCTATCTTGCCCTCCTAACAAACACTTCCTTCCCTACCTGGACCATAAAGGATCGGTAATATAATAACATCCACACAGGTACATGGCACCCAACAGTATGAGTATTGAGTTTAAGAAGGAACTACAGATGCTGGAAAATCGAAGGAAGACAAAAATGCTGGAGAAACTGAGTGGGTGCGGCAGCATCTGTGGAACGAAGGAAATAGGCAACGTTTCGGGTCGAGACCCTTCCTGAATATTGATTCTTTAGTGAGCTACAGTGACAAAGCTTCAGTGGAAAGGTAAACTGATGAATGGCCAGCACAGACTGGATGGGCCGAAGGGACTGTTTCCCTGTTGCATCGTTTCAAAGCTGGTGCATTTAATGTCTCGGTGAGTAGTACTTGCATTATTTAGTGTACAGTGATGGACACATGCTGAGGGCCACAGTATTTCTCGAGCATTTACAACCTGCCTGGAACCATAGCCATGGAGAAATTGGAATTAAATAATTCATGCCATTGGCGGAGATAAAACAGCACAATATCACACCCTCCCCATCCCTGTGCCTTTATACTGGCAGCAGAAAGGTCAGCGAGAATTGCAAAACCTCCTGGCTGGAATCTCCCACCACCATTATCAGGCTGTTAACACCTTCCACAGCCCTGAGCTGGTGGGATGGTGATTCTGGCCACTAAGAGATAGGAGCAGAATTAGGCCATTCAGCCCATCAAGTCTACCCTGCCATCCAATCTTTGCTGATCTATCTGTCCCTCCTAACAAAAGCTTCCTTCTCTACCTGGACCTCCAGACCCGTCCCACACCGACACTCCTCAACTTGCTCGCCCGCCTGCAGGCCCATGGCTCCACCGCTGGCCCTCTCCGCCTATCCCACGCCACGAGGCCCAGTCCCACGACACCTCCGCCCTTGTCAGAGTGGGGCCCAGCGCAAATTGGAGGAACAACACCTCGTATTTTGCTTGGGTAGTTTACACCCCAGCGGTATGAACATTGACTTCTCCAATTTCAGATAGTCCCTTGCTCTCTCCCTCCTTCCCCTCCCCTTGCCAGCTTTCCCACATCAGTCTGAAGAAGGGTCTCAGCTACTGAGTTACTCCAGCATTTTGCATCTCCAGTTCTTTCTCGCCCATTCTCCTGCCTTCTCCCCGTGACCTCTGACACCCATACTGATCAAGAATTTATCAATCTCTGTCTTAAAAATATCCATGGGCTTGGTTGGCCTCCAAGCCGTCTGTGGCAATGAATAGTTTGAAATATCTTTACCGGAAGCGTTGGCATTCATCTTGACACTGTAGCTCCAGTGATGGATGTCGGAGTTTGTCAGGGACACTCTGGTGATCCGTGCTGTCTGTGTGCGGAGGGAATGAGCAGGTATTTATCACAGGAGCAGGGAGAACTTGTCACCCGACCTTTAGAGGTTGTTAACAAGGATAGTCTCCCCATCATTCAAGATCTACAGGAGAGGACCAGCCAATGTATTGGGAGTTCTGCCAGGCCATTTGTCACTACAGGTATGGGTGAAATTGACAAAGAACATCTCCTCCCGTCGGAAGATGTTTGTAGATGACAGCGCATTAAATCACAGGGAGTAAATTGTTGAACTTGGCAAGGAGAATAAAGACAGCGGGAAGGAAGTTCAAACCAATGACAGACAGAAAATTCCGGGGTTACTCGACGGGACAGGCAGCATCTCCGGAGAGAAGGACTGGCAATGTTTCGGGTCTGAAGAAGGGCACCCGTTCCTTCTCGCCAGAGATGCTGCCTGTCCCGCTGAGTTACCCCGGCATTTTGTGTCTATCTTGGAGGTGAATTGTCGATTGTATCATGTGTTGTCTTTCTGCTGACTGGTTAGCATGCAACAGAAGCGTTTCGCTGTACCTCGGTACACGTGACAATTTAAAACTGAAGGAGCGTCTCTGTGTGGGACGAGGTGTCTGTGTACCGTTACCACCGATGACACTGCGTTGTGAGCAGGCAATCGGCAACTGATGTGCTCAGCGCTGGAGTTTAGAAGAATGAGGGGGGGGACCTCATTGAAACTTACTGTTAATGAAATGCTTGGATAGAATGGATGTGGAGAGGATGTTTCCACTAGTGGGAGAGTCTAGGACCAGAGGGCACAGCCTCAGAATTAAAGGACGTTCTTTTAAGAAGGAGATGAGGAAAAATGTCTTTAGTCAGAGGGTGGTGAATCTGTGGAACTCTTTGCCACAGACGGCTATGGAGGCCAAGTCAGTGGATATATTTAACGCAGAGGGAGATAGATTCTGAGTTTCTTCCCAGAGGCAATTCGGTCTGTAAACGCCTATCTCACCAGGGACTAACTCTACTGAACGTTTTTCCTTCCATTGTTTATTATGTAAAAGAATATGTGTGTTATGATTGTGTTTAGTTTGTTTGGTTGTTTTGTTGTTTGTCTTTTGCACAAAAGTCTGCGAGCATTGCCACTTTCATTTCACTGCACATCTCGTATGTGTATGTGACAAATAAACTTGACTTGATTAGTACTGGTTTCATAGGTTATGGGGAGAAGGCAGGAGAATGGGGTTAGGAGGGAAAGATAGATCAGCCACAAATGTATGGTGGAGTAGACTTGATGGGCCGAATGGCCTAATTCTGCTATCCCTTATGACCTTATGATAACAAGCAACGAAAGCGTTTTACTGTACCTTGGTACACATGGCAATAAACTGAATGAAGTGTCTCTGTGTGGCACGAGATGTCTGTGTAGCGTGGCAGCCCCTGGTCGTTTACACAGCGATGTGAGCAGGCGGTTGGTAGCTATCGTGCTCAGCGCTGGTTCCAGGGTGGGCTGGTGTGTGTTTGGGGAAGGGCTGAGGGAGTGTGTTGGCATTGTGTCTGCATGGTGCAGGGTAACTCGGATGCAACGCCTCTCACTGCCATCTGCTGGAAAACTGGAGACGCTCCCTGTAAAATACTGCCCGTCTCTGCATTCCCACACCCCTGCAAATATCTCATAGAAACAGAGAAAATAGGTTGAGTTGTCGACTTTCTCACTCAGAAATAAGGGACAAAAGGTCAAAATAAGGGACAAATTCCCGACGGCAATTCGTTGACCGACTGGGCCGTGACTGGGTGAATGATGAGTTGGTCTGGGTGCTGGACTGCACACAAAGCCCAGCCGGTGGGGCCAGCTGAGGAGTTTTGGCCGGCACCCCATCCAACTCATGAACGGATGATTGGCCGTGAGAAGGTGGTGGTGTCGGAGGTAAGCGAAGGTCCGAAGGTCAGACAGCTGGCCGGGCTGCTGACCGACTGACCGACGGGGCCACAGGCGAGGTGCTGCTGCTGCTGCTGCACTCCATGGGCTGCACTATGTCGGGACGGGTGAGGCGGGGGCCGGACGTGGCGTTCTGACCCGTCAGTCCCCTTGACCCGAGTAGTAGCGGTCAAACACGGGACAAGGGCGGTCCCGTACGGGACAAACCAATTTAGCCCAAAATACGGGATGTCCCGGCTAATACAGGACAGTTGGCAACACTAACAATAGGTGCAGGAGTAGAGGCCATTCGGCCCTTCGAGCCAGCACCGCCATTCAATATGATCATGGCTGATCATCCATAATCAGTATCCCGTTCTCTGCTTTCTCCCCTATTTTCTATGTTTCTATGTTTCTATTAACCATATAACCATATAACAATTACAGCACGGAAACAGGCCATCTCGACCCTACAAGTCCGTGCTGAACAACTTTTTTTCCCTTAGTCCCACCTGCCTGCACTCATACCATAACCCTCCATTCCCTTCTCATCCATATGCCTACCCAATTTATTTTTAAATGATACCAATGAACCTGCCTCCACCACTTCCACTGGAAGCTCATTCCACACCGCTACCACTCTCTGAGTAAAGAAGTTCCCCTCATATTACCCCTAAACTTCTGTCCCTTAATTCTGAAGTCATGTCCTCTCGTTTGAATCTTCCCTATTCTCAAAGGGAAAAGCTTGTCCACATCAACTCTGTCTATCCCTCTCATCATTTTAAAGACCTCTATCAAGTCCCCCCTTAACCTTCTGTGCTCCAGAGAATAAAGACCTAACTTATTCAACCTATCTCTGTAACTTAGTTGTTGTATTCTGACAGCTTCAATGCATCTTCAATGACTTGTTGGAAATACTGACTCGGAGTTGGTAGTAAGTGCAGACTAACCCCGTGTAGCTCTGGGAATTAAACTGTAGCGAATGAATTGAACCACTGAAAATATAATTATCCCCAAATGAGTTTGTGACAGATTTCTAATAATGGAAATTTGAGGCAAACACGGATTTGTACAAAACCATTTATTGGTGCAGAGACATCAAGAGATCGGACCGTTCCAGTCATTCTGCCATCTTGTACAAGGCAGAACATAAATAATACATCACAGCTCCCACAGATAGTCACAGAGTGCTGGAGTAAATCAGTGGGTCAGGCAGCATCTGTGGAGAACATGGATAGGTGACGTTTCACAGAGTGCTGGAGTAACTCAGCGGGTCAGGCGGCATCTGTGGAGAACAAGGATAGGTGACGTTTCACAGAGTGCTGGAGTAACTCAGCGGGTCAGGCAGCATCTGTGAGAACATGGATAGGTGACGTTTCACAGAGTGCTGGAGTAACTCAGTGGGTCAGGCAGCATCTGTGGAGAACATGGATAGGTGATGTTTTGGGTCGGGACCCTTCTTCAAACCTTCCACCTACTGCCTGACCTGCTGAGTTACTCCAGCATTTTTATGTCTATCTTTGGTATAAACAAGCATCTGCAATTCTTTGGTAGACAAAATGCTGGAGAAACTCAGCGGGTGAGGCAGCATCTATGGAGCGAAGGAAATAGGCAACGTTTCGGGTCAAAACTTCTTTGTGTAATATAACATGATGCCAAGTTAAACTGGTCTCATCAGTCTGCATGTGATCCATATCCCTCTATTCCTTGTACCTCAATGTGTCTATCTAAAAGCATCTTAAACACCACTATCGCACCTGCCACCACCATCACCCCTCCAGGCACCCACTGCCCTCTGTGATGTGCCCCACACATCTCCTTTAAACTTCCCCTCTCACCTTACAGCTGTGTCTCGTAATGTTGGATATCTCCACCTTGGGGAAAAGGTTTGTGACAGTCTTTCTGTCCATGCATTCTTATCTCACCAGGGACTCATTTACTGTGTGTTGTGTCTTTGTTAAATTGTTGTTTTTCTAACATGTGAATACTGATTCTATTCTGTACTGTAGTATTTTGCACAATCTGCAGGCATTGGCCACTTTCATTTCACTGCACATCTTGTATGTGTGTGTGTGTGCCACTAAAGTTGACTTGACTTGACTTGAGGCACATAGAAACATAGAAACATAGAAATTAGGTGCAGGAGTAGGCATTCGGCCCTTCGAGCCTGCACCGCCATTCAATATGATCATGGCTGATCATCCAACTCAGTATCCCATACCTGCCTTCTCTCCATACCCCCTGATCCCCTTAGCCACAAGGGCCACATCTAACTCCCTCTTAAATATAGCCAATGAACTGTGGCCTCAACTACCCTCTGTGGCAGAGAGTTCCAGAGATTCACCACTCTCTGTGTGAAAAAAGTTCTTCTCATCTCGGTTTTAAAGGATTTCCCCCTTATCCTTAAGCTGTGACCCCTTGTCCTGGACTTCCCTAACATCGGGAACAATCTTCCTGCATCTAGCCTGTCCAACCCCTTAAGAATTTTGTAAGTTTCTATAAGATCCCCTCTCAATCTCCTAAATTCTAGAGAGTATAAACCAAGTCTATCCAGTCTTTCTTCATAAGACAGTCCTGACATCCCAGGAATCAGTCTGGTGAACCTTCTCTGTACTCCCTCTATGGCAATAATGCTCAACATACAACTGGGATTGGAAGAAGCCTTGCTCCAGTTATCAGATCAGTTGCTGCTAATGGTTTCAGGAAGTGTTCGCTGTGGGGTTTTTTTGTGGAAGTGTCAAATCTTGCTGAGGGTTAGTTTAATAAAATGTCCACATCTATTCTTCCCACAGTCTAGGCTTCATGTTTCTTGGGGCTTTACATCCATTCCCGGTGAAATTGACTGCCCAAGGCTCAGTTTCCCAGCAGTTTAGTTTAATTTAGAGATACAGCAGGGAAACGGGCCCTTCGGCCCCATCAAGCCCCATCCAACCCATACCCTAATTCTATCCCACACAATTAGCCGACAAACCCGCATGTCTTTGGAATGTGGGAGGAATGAGCAGGGCAGCACGGTGGCACAGCGGGTAGAGCTGCTGCCTCACAGCGCCAGAGACCTGGGTTCGATCCCGACTACGGGTGCTGTCTGTGTGGAGTTTGTACGTTCTCTCCCCGTGACCGTGTGGGTTTTTGTCTGAGATCTTCCGTTTGCAGGTTAAATGACTTGGCGTAAATGTAAAAATGTCCCTAGTGTGTGCAGGATAGTATTAATGAGCGGGGATCGCTGGTCGGCAAGGACTTGGTGGGCTGAAGGGCCTGTTTCTGCACTCTTTCACAAAACTAAACCACTTCATATTTCGTTTTATCTTTTTTGTTGCATTTTGCTGATTTTTAAAAGCTTCCAAATGCTTTAGCTTGCCACTAACACATGCTCTGTTGTATACCTTCCCTTTTGCTACTGTGCTGGGATCAGGGAGAGGGAGAGGAAGGTTATTACTCATTGCACAAACTGATTTCCATTATGATTTGGAGAGAAGATTGCAGAGGTCATAAGTTCAAGGAGCAGAATGAGGCCATTCGACCCATCAAGTCTATCCACCATTCAATCATCATCTCTCCCTCCTAACCCCATTCTCCTGCCTTCTCCCCATAACCCCTGACACCCGCACTAATCAAGAATCTATCTATCTCTGCCTTAAAAATATCCATTGAATTGTGGCCTCCACAGCCGTCTGTGTGGCAATGAATTCCACAGATTCACCACCCTCTGAGTAAAGAATTCCTCCTCATCTCCTTCTTAAAGGAACGTCCTTTAATTCTGATGCTGTGCCCTCTAATCCTAGACTCTCCCACTAGTGGAAACATCCTCTCCACATCCAGGCCTTTCACTATTCTGTACATTTCAATGAGGTCCCCCTCATTCTTCTAAACTCCAGTGAGTACAGGCCCAGTGCCGACAAATGCTCATCATATATTAACTTGATCATTCTCCTAAACCTCCCTCTGGACCCAGCAGAGAAGGTTTTTTAAAGAGAGTTTGCAAGAGAAAAGAGATTGGGGTATTTTTCCTGGCCAGTATTCTTCCTGAAATGATTCTGAATCTTATTGTGAATTTTGATCGTTTTCACTTGCTATGACATGGGTCTGCATTGTTCATTCAATGCGTTTCTGAGAAGCCAATTTTGTAAGAAGCACTTGGGCTATTCTGGAAGTGGCTGGTGTATGTAAACACTAGGTCTTTTTTACAATTGTCACTACTGGTTGTAATCTCATCTACTCCTACCTGGATACTTTCAAAGAGAGAGCTAGATAGAGCTCTGAAGATAGCGGAGTCAGGGGATATGGGGAGAAGGCAGGAAAGGGGTACTGATTGGGGATGATCAGCCATGATCACATTGAATGGCGGTGCTATCTCGAAGGGCCGAATGGCCTCTACTCCTGCACCTATTGTCTACCTGAACTTGTTCAAATTCCAGTAGAATTACTGGGTAGCAATAAGGATTTTCTTTGCCTTTCCTGTCAAGGAGCGGTGGCAGGGTGGCACAGCGGTAGAGTTGCTGCCTCACAGCGCCAGAGACCCAGGTTCGATCCCAACTACGGGTGCTGTCTGTACGGAGTTTGCACGTTCTCCCCATGACCTGCGTGGGTTTTCTCCGGGCGCTCCGGTTTCCTCCACACTCCAAACATAGAGATTTGTTGGTTAATTAACATAGAAACATAGAAACATAGACAATAGGTGCAGGAGTAGAGGCCATTCGGCCCTTCGAGCCTGCACCGCCATTCAATATGATCATGGCTGATCATCCAACTCAGTATCCCATCCTGCCTTCTCTCCATACCCCCTGATCCCTTTAGCCACAAGGGCCACATCTAACTCCCTCTTAAATATAGCCAATGAACTGTGTGGCCTCGACTACCCTCTGCGGCAGAGAGATCCAGAGATTCACCATTCTCTGTGTGAAAAAAGTTCGATCCGAAAATTGACCCGATAAAAGTGTAATTGTCCCTAGTATGTAGGGCAGTGTTAGTGTGCGGGGATCGCTGGTCAGTGTGGATTCGATGGGCCGAATGGCCTGTTTCCGTGATTGTATCTCTCAACTATGCTAAACTCAGTGGGTCAGGCAGCATCTCTGGAGCAGTAGGATAGGTGACGTTCATGTCGAAACCTTTCTTCAGACAGAATCTGATTCGGTCTGAAGAAGGGTCCTGTCTTGAGATTACCCAATCCTTCTCTCCAGAGATGCTGTCTGAGTCGCTGAGTTACTCCAGTGTTTTGTGTCTATCTGCCCTATATAATGTCGGAATCCCTGCCACTCTCCTTACTCAGACAGAGAAGGTGCAGGGAAGGATTTGCTGTTATGCTTACAACAATGTATAAAGTCATGAGAGGAATAGATCGGGTAGATGCGCAGAGTGATGGATGGTCAGCCTGGACTCGGTGGGACGAAGGGCCTGTTTCCGTGCTGTATCTCTAAACTAGACTACAGTAAACACATACTGAGGATTGGGTGAAATGCCGCAGTCAGGAACAGCCAGTTCCTACACAAGGAACCTTGAGCAGAACACAGGGTTCTACAGGAACTGCGGGGAATAGATCATGGCTCATGAGGGGAATAGATCGGGTAGATGCACAGAGTCTCTGGCCCAGAGTAGGGGAATCGAGGACCAGAGGACACGGGTTCAAGGTGAAGGGGAAAAGATTTAATAGGAATCTGAGGGGTAACTTTTTCACACAGAGGGTGGTGGGTGTATGGAACAAGCTGCCAGAGGAGGTAGTTGAGGCTGGGACTATCCCAACGTTTAAGAAACATTTAGACAGGTACATGGATAGGACGGGTTTGGAGGGATATGGGCCAAGCACAGGCAAGTGGGACTAGTGTAGATGGGACATGTTGGCCAGTATGGGCAAGTTGGGCTGAAGGGCCTGTTTCCACACTGTATCACTCTATGACTAGTGTAGATGGGGCATGTTGGTCGGTATGTGTAAGTTGGGCCGAAGGGCCTGTTTCCACACTGTATCACTCTATGACTAGTGTAGATGGGGCATGTTGGCCAGTAGGGCAAGTTGGGCTGAAGGGCCTGTTTCCACACTGTGTATCACTCTATGACTATAACTGTAGTCTCCTGCAAGCCCAATATAGCCCATCAGTGCGATGGAACGAGGGGAAATAAGACCCCATCCATCACCCTCGCTGCTGAGCAGGAAGTGTTATCTAAGGCACATTAAATGTCTTCTGCTGTTAAAAAGATGATTCATTTACCAGCGCTTCACCAGCCTGTGTTCACCACAATAACAGTTTATTGACAAAAAATCCCACACACAAGAGTTTATGGAGCCGTGCCTCCTTTATCATCTGCAACCATGTGTTAAAATATAGCAGAGGGGCCCCACAGTTAAACTCACCGTTACATTCTGAAATGTCATGCAGGCATCATATTGTAAAACTCTGTACCAACTGATGCATAACATTGTTTTATCAATGGGTGATGATTTGTGACTAAATTCACACCTAGATTCCTGTTAACTTCAACAATATTCCGTTCTGTAAAAGCGTGCAGAGGTGTCAATGGATGTCAGTCAATCATTGTAGCCCTGGAGAGCATGGTGAATGTTCTCCTGGCAACGGCCCTGATCTGTACAGACCACCCACTCCCCACCCAGACCACCCAGACCACCCACTGTCCACCCAGACCACCCACTGTCCACCCAGACCACCCACTGCCCACCCAGACCCATCCAGACCACCCACTGTCCACCCAGACCACCCACTGCCCACCAAGACCCACCCAGACCACCCACTCCCCACCCAGACCACCCACTCCCCCACCCAGACCACCCACTGTCCACCCAGACCACCCACTGCCCACCCAGACCCACCCACTGTCCACCCAGACCACCCACTGTCCACCCGGACCACCCACTGTCCACCCAGACCACCCACTGCCCACCCAGACCACCCAGACCCACCCAGACCACCCACTGCCCACCCAGACCACCCACTGCCCACCCAGACCACCCAGACCCACCCAGACCACCCACTGCCCACCCAGACCCACCCATTATGTGTAGGAAGGAACTGCAGATGCTGGAATAAACAACGAGAGACACAAAATGCTGGAGTAACTCAGCGGGACAGGAGAAGGGTCTCGACCCATTTCTCTCCGCAGATGCCCCACTGAGTGACTAGCCACCCATTATCTAGCCCCACCCACGACCACTCACTAGCCAGCCAGCACCACCATTCAATATGGTCATGGCTGATCATCCACAATCAGTACCCCGTTCCTGCCTTCTCCCCATATCCCTTGATTCCATTAGCCCCAAGAGCTACAGTAAATCTAACTCTCTCTTGAATACATCCAGTGAATTGGCCTCCACTGCCTTCTGGGCAGAGAATTCCGCAGATTCACAACTCTCTGGCTGAAAACGTTTTTCCTCATCTCAGTCCTAAATGCCCTACCCCTTATTCTTAAACTGTGTGTGACCCCTGGTTCTGGACTTCCCCAATATCGGGGAACATTCTTCCTGCATCTAGCCTGTCCAGTCCCTTAAGAATTGTATATGCTTCTATAAGATCCCCTCTCATCCTTCTAAATTCCAGTGAATACAAGCCCAGTCGACCCATTCTTTCATCATATGTAAGTTACCTGGGTCTCAGGTGATGAATGAAAGGCTAGAGATTTAGCAGCCCCTGATGGATGACTGTGCCTCAAATTGACAACAGCATTGAGAGGGTTAAGTCGTTGTGGGGCCAGGGTGAGCAACAGTGAATTGACAATCTCAGCCTTCCATTTGTACGTCTAAACTGAATTATAAGTGAACTCCACTGGGATACCAAAGTACCTGGATATTTCTCGATCTCATCACCAGCAGAAACAGCAGCTTTCATTCCCAGGGGAGCAGAGGCAATCAGCTTTGCTGCCTTGCTCTGACCACCTCTGACATGAGAGTGGGCCGGGGTGGTCTCAGGCCCACCATCGCATCAGGCCATTCCTGCTCGTGCTATCCCACAGAGGCATCACCACAAGTCACAGGGCAGCACAGTGGGGGTGGTGGGGTGTGTGGGTGGGGGAGGGTGGAGGTGGGGTGACACTGCTACAGTGTGGGGGTGGGGATGGGGTGGGGTGTGGGTGACACTGTTACAGTGTGGGGGTGGGTGTGGGGGCTTCCACTGGGGGGGAGGGGGGGGTAGTAACCAGGTGGATCTGTGGAGTGTGTGCCAGGGAGCGTGGGAATGGGTTTCACCGACTCTGTATTCTACTCCGAGGTAGATTAGTTTGATTAGTACAAATTACCAGGTCACTTCATTTTCTAAAGCTACTGCCGATTTAATAAGACTGTAAATGACAGGAAATAGATGGGATTTTGCCGTGGCTGCTAACTGTCTTTTCACACATGATGGCTGTTAATTTGTGTGAAAATGAGCTGTGAAAATATTCAGGCCAGGAGATTAAAATAACCCAAGATGCAGAGATGTCGCTGAGATGAGCGGTTTAGTGTGTGGTGCTGTGAGGAGTACATAGACAATAGGTGCAGGAGGAGGCCATTCGGCCCTTCGAGCCAGCACCGCCATTCAATCATGATCATGGCTGATCATCCACAATCAGTACCCCGCGTCCTGCTTTCTCCCCATATCCGTTGATTTCCGTTAGCCCTAAGAGCTTATATCTGACTCCTC
>JAWMAR010000250.1:3455215-3490327 GCA_036785375.1 Leucoraja ocellata
ACACCAGTCCCACCTGCCAGCGTTTGGTCCATATCCCTCCAAACCTGTCCTACCCATGTACCTGTCCAACTGTTTCTTAAACGAAGGGAGACAAAAATGCTGGAGAAACTCAGCGGGTGCAGCAGCATCTATGGAGCGAAGGAAACAGGCAGCGTTTCGGGCCGAAACCCTTCTTTAGACTGTCATGGTATGCCTAGTTTGAAGAAGCTCTCTTAAACTATTAAACGTTGGGATAGTCCCAGCCTCAACTACCTCCTCTGGCAGCTCGTTCCATACACTCACCACCCTCTGTGTGAAAAAGTTACCCCTCAGATTCCTATTAAATCTATTCCCCTTCACCTTAAACCTATTTCCTCTAGACATGGATTCATCTACTCTGGGCAAGAGACTCTGTGCATCTACCCGATCTATTCCTCTCATCTCCCCTCATCCTCCTGCGCTCCAAGTATTAGAGACCCAGCCTACTCAACCTCTCCCTGTAGCTCACACCCTCTAGTCCTGGCAACCTCATCGTAAATCTTCTCTGAAGCCTTTCAAGCTTGATAAAACATCTTTCCTGGAACATGGTGCCCAGAACTGAACATGTCAGGTGGAGCAGTGGGTAGAGTTGCTGCCTCACAGCGCCAGAGACTTGTGTTCAAACTGATCCCAGATGCTGTTTGTGTGGAGTTTGGACGTTCTCCCTGTGACCTCACAACCTGCAGTTGTACAGGGTCTTGGTGAGACCACACCTGGAGTATTGCGTACAGTTTTGGTCTCCAAATCTGAGGAAGGACATTATTGCCATAGAGGAAGTGCAGAGAAGGTTCACCAGACTGATTCCTGGGATGTCAGGACTGTCTTATGAAGAAAGACTTGGATAGACTTGGTTTATACTCTCTAGAATTTAGAAGATTGAGAGGGGATCTTATAGAAACTTACAAAATTCTTAAGGGGTTGGACAGGCTAGATGCAGGAAGATTGTTCCCGATGTTGGGGAAGTCCAGGACAAGGGGTCACAGCTTAAGGGGGAAATCCTTTAAAACCGAGATGAGAAGAACTTTTTTCACACAGAGAGTGGTGAATCTCTGGAACTCTCTGCCACAGAGGGTAGTTGAGGCCAGTTCATTGGCTATATTTAAGAGGGAGTTAGATGTGGCCCTTGTGGCTAAGGGGGTATGGAGAGAAGGCAGGTACGGGATACTGAGTTGGATGATCAGCCATGATCATATTGAATGGCGGTGCAGGCTCGAAGGGCCGAATGGCCTCTACCCCTGCACCTAATTTCTATGTTTCTATGTTTCTATGTTTCTATATTCTAAATGCAACCTGGCCAGTGCCTTATAGATCATTACATCCCTGTTTTTGAACACTAAACCTTCTCGAAATAAATACTAGCATTGCGTTTGCCTTCCTTACTCGCAGATTAACTTTTAGGAAGTCCCAAGTCTCTCTGATCTCTGAGTTCTTTCCCCTTTAGAAAACCTTCTAGTCTACGCCTTTATTCCTACGACCAAAATGCACAACTCCACATGGCTTCTCACCTCCAGTGAGTAGAGACCCAGTGCCAAGTTTTGGTGGCATTTCCAAGAATAAGGGTCGGCCATTTAGGACCGAGATGAGGAAAAACCTTTTTCACCCAGAGAGTTGTGAATCTGTGGAATTCTCTGCCACAGAAGGCAGTGGAGGCCAATTCACTGGATGTTTTCAAGAGTCAGATATAGCTCTTAGGGCTCACAGAATCAACGGATATGGGGAGAAGGCAGGAACGGGGTACTGATTGTGGATGATCAGCCATGATCACATTGAATGGCGGTGCTGGCTCGAAGGGCCGAATGGCCTCTACTCCTGCACCTATTGTCTACGTATTCCACACAGCACCACACACTAAACCGCTCATCTCAGCGACATCTCTGCATCTTGGGTTATTTTTAATCTCCTGGCCTGAATATTTTCACAGCTCATTTTTCACACAAATTAACAGCCATCATGTGTGAAAAGACAGTTAGCAGCCACGGCAAAATCCCATCTATTTCCTGTCATTTACAGTCTTATTAAATCGGCAGTAGCTTTAGAAAATGAAGTGACCTGGTAATTTGTAGTAATCAAACTAATCTACCTCGGAGTAGAATACAGAGTCGGTGAAACCCATTCCCACGCTCCCTGGCACACACTCCACAGATCCACCTGGTTACTAACCCCCCCCCCCCCCCCCCCCCCTAGTGGAAGCCCTCACCCCACCCCCCCTCCACACTGTAGCAGTGTCACCCCACTTCCACCCTCCCCCACCCCACATCCCCACCCCCACACAACCTCACCCCCATCCCCACACCCTACCCCACACAACCTCACCCCCACACCCCACCCCATCCCCACCCCCACACTGTAGCAGTGTCATCCCACCTCCACCCTCCCCACACAACCTCACCCCACTGTATTGCCCTGTGACTTGTGGTGATGCCGCTGTGGGATAGCACGAGCAGGAATGGCCTGATGCGATGGTGGGCCTGAGACCGCCCCGGCCCGCTCTCATGTCAGAGGTGGTCAGAGCAAGGCAGCAAAGCTGATTGCCTCTGCTCCCCTGGGAATGAATGCTGCTGTTTCTGCTGGTGATGAGATCGAGAAATATCCAGGTACTTTGGTATCCCAGTGGAGTTCACTTATAATTCAGTTTAGACGCACAAATGGAAGGCTGAGATTGTCAATTCACTGTTGCTCACCCTGGCCCCACAACAACTTAACCCTCTCAATGCTGTTGTCAATTTGAGGCACAGTCATCCATCAGGGGCTGCTAAATCTCTAGCCTTTCATTCATCACCTGCACCTGAGACCCAGATAAGTTACATATGATGAAAGAATGGGTCGACTGGCTTGCATTCACTGGAATTTAGAAGGATGAGAGGATATCTTATAGAAACATATACAATTCTTAAGGGATTGGACAGGCTAGATGCAGGAAGAATGTTCCCCGATATTGGGGGAAGTCCAGAACCAGGGGTCACACACAGTTTAAGAATAAGGGGTAGGGCATTTAGGGCTGAGATGAGGAAAAACGTTTTCAGCCAGAGAGTTGTGAATCTGTGGAATTTTCTGCCACAGAAGGCAGTGGAGGCCAATTCACTGGATGTATTCAAGAGAGAGTTAGATTTACTGTAGCTCTTGGGGCTAATGGAATCAAGGGATATGGGGAGAAGGCAGGAACAGGGTACTGATTGTGGATGATCAGCCATGATCATATTGAATGGTGGTGCTGGCTGGCTAGTGAGTGGTCGTGGGTGGGGCTTGATAATGGGTGGCTAGTCACTCAGTGGGGCATCTGCGGAGAGAAATGGGTCCTCCTGTCCCGCTGAGTTACTCCAGCATTTTGTGTCTCTCTTTGGTTTATTCCAGCATCTGCAGTTCCTTCCTACACATAATGGTGGGTCTGGGTGGGCAGTGGGTGGTCTGGGTGGTCTGGGTGGGCAGTGGGTGGTCTGGGTGGGCAGTGGGTGGTCTGGGTGGGTCTGGGTGGGCAGTGGGTGGTCTGGGTGGGCAGTGGAGTGGTCTGGGTGGGCAGTGGGTGGTCTGGGTGGGCAGTGGGTGGTCTGGGTGGACAGTGGGTAGTCTGGGGGTGTCTGGGTGGACAGTGGGTGGTGGGTGGGCAGTGGGTGGTCTGGGTGGGCATGGTGGCTGGGTGGGTCTGGGTGGGTGGTGGCATGGGTTGGTCTGGGTGGACAGTGGGTGGTCTGGGTGGGCAGTGGGTGGGTCTGGGTGGACAGTGGGTGGTCTGGGTGGCAGTGGGTGGGTCTGGTGGGCAGTGGGTGGTCTGGGTGGGTCTGGGTGGGCAGTGGGTTGGTCTGGGTGGACAGTGGGTGGTCTGGGTGGGCAGTGGGTGGTCTGGGTGGTCTGGGTGGGCAGTGGGTGGTCTGGGTGGACAGTGGGTGGACAGTGGGTGGACAGTGGGTGGGTTCTGGGTGGTCTGGGTGGGTCTGGGTGGGTCTGGGTGGGCAGTGGGTGGTCTGGACAGATCAGGACCGTTGCCAGGAGAACATTCACCACGCTCTCCATGGCTACAATGATTGACTGACATCCATTGACACCTCTGCACGCTTTTACAGAACGGAATATTGTTGAAGTTAACAGGAATCTAGGTGTGAATTTAGTCACAAATCATCAGCCATTGATAAAACAATGTTATGCATCAGTTGGTACAGAGTTTTACAATATGATGCCTGCATGACATTTCAGAATGTAATGGTAGTTTAACTGTGGGGCCCCTCTGCTATATTTTAACACATGGTTGCAGATGATAAAGGAGGCAAGCTCTATAAACTATTGTGTGTGGGATTTTTTGTCAATAAACTGTTATTGTTGGTGAACACAGGCTGGTGAAGCGCTGGTAAATGAATCATCTTTTTAACAGCAGAAGACATTTAATGTGCCTCAGATAACACTTCCTGCTCAGCAGCGAGGGTGATGGATGGGGTCTTATTTTCCCCTCGTTCCATCGCACTGATGGGCTATATTGGGCTTGCAGGAGACTACAGTTATAGTCATACAGTGATGCAGTGTGGAAACAGGCCCTTCAGCCCAACTTGCCCACACTGGCCAACAATGTCCCATCTACACTAGTCCCACTTGCCTGCGTTTGGTCCATATCCCTCCAAACCTGTCCTATCCATGTACCTGTCTAAATGTTTCTTAAACGTTGGGATAGTCCCAGCCTCAACTACCTCCTCATTCCATACACCCACCACACTTTGTGTGAAAAAGTTACCCCTCAGATTCCTATTAAATCTTTTCCCCTTCACCTTGAAACTATGTCCTCTGGTCCTCGATTCCCCTACTCTGGGCCAGAGACTCTGTGCATCTACCCGATCTATTCCTCTCATGAGCCATGATCTATTCCCCTCAGTTCCTGTAAAACCCTGTGTACTGCTCAAGGTTCCTTGTGTAGGAACTGGCTGTTCCTGACTGCGATGTTTCACACCAATCCTCAGTATGTGTTTACTGTAGTCTAGCTTAAAGATACAGCATGGAAACAGGCCCTTCGGCCCACCGAGTCCAGGCTGACCATCCATCACCCTGCGCATCTACCCGATCTATTCCTCTCATGATTTTATACATTGTTGTAAGCATAACAGCAAATCCTTCCCTGCACCTTCTCTGTCTGAGTAAGGAGAGTGGCAGGGATTCCGACATTATATAGGGCAGATAGACACAAAACGCTGGAGTAACTCAGCGACTCAGACAGCATCTCTGGAGAGAAGGATTGGGTAATCTCAAGACAGGACCCTTCTTCAGACCGAATCAGATTCTGTCTGAAGAAAGGTTTCGACATGAAACGTCACCTATCCTACTGCTCCAGAGATGCTGCCTGACCCACTGAGTTTAGCATAGTTGAGAGATACATCACGGAAACAGGCCATTCGGCCCATCGAATCCACACTGACCAGCGATCCCCGCACACTAACACTGCCCTACATACTAGGGACAATCTACACTTTTATCGGGTCAATTTTCGGATCGAACTTTTTTCACACAGAGAATGGTGAATCTCTGGAACTCTCTGCCGCAGAGGGTAGTCGAGGCCACACAGTTCATTGGCTATATTTAAGAGGGAGTTAGATGTGGCCCTTGTGGCTAAAGGGATCAGGGGGTATGGAGAGAAGGCAGGGATGGGATACTGAGTTGGATGATCAGCCATGATCATATTGAATGGCGGTGCAGGCTCGAAGGGCCGAATGGCCTCTACTCCTGCACCTATTGTCTATGTTTCTATGTTTCTATGTTAATTAACCAACAAATCTCTATGTTTGGAGTGTGGGAGGAAACCGGAGCGCCCGGAGAAAACCCACGCAGGTCATGGGGAGAACGTGCAAACTCCGTACAGACAGCACCCGTAGTTGGGATCGAACCTGGGTCTCTGGCGCTGTGAGGCAGCAACTCTACCGCTGTGCCACCCTGCCACCGCTCCTTGACAGGAAAGGCAAAGAAAATCCTTATTGCTACCCAGTAATTCTACTGGAATTTGAACAAGTTCAGGTAGACAATAGGTGCAGGAGTAGAGGCCATTCGGCCCTTCGAGATAGCACCGCCATTCAATGTGATCATGGCTGATCATCCCCAATCAGTACCCCTTTCCTGCCTTCTCCCCATATCCCCTGACTCCGCTATCTTTCAGAGCTCTATCTAGCTCTCTCTTGAAAGTATCCCTAGGAGTAGATGAGATTACAACCAGTAGTGACAATTGTAAAAAAGACCTAGTGTTTACATACACCAGCCACTTCCAGAATAGCCCAAGTGCTTCTTACAAAATTGGCTTCTCAGAAACGCATTGAATGAACAATGCAGACCCATGTCATAGCAAGTGAAAACGATCAAAATTCACAATAAGATTCAGAATCATTTCAGGAAGAATACTGGCCAGGAAAAATACCCCAATCTCTTTTCTCTTGCAAACTCTCTTTAAAAAACCTTCTCTGCTGGGTCCAGAGGAGGTTTAGGAGAATGATCACGTTAATATATTGATGAGCGGTTGTCGGCAGTGGGCCTGTACTCACTGGAGTTTAGAAGAATGAGCGGGGACCTCATTGAAATGTACAGAATAGTGAAAGGCCTGGATAGAGTGGATGTGGAGAGGATGTTTCCACTAGTGGGAGAGTCTAGGACTAGAGGGCACAGCCTCAGAAGAAAAGGACTTACCTTTAGAAGGAGATGAGGAGGAATTTCTTTACTCAGAGGGTGGTGAATCTGTGGGATTCTGGATAGACTTGGTTTATACTCTCTAGAATTTAGGAGATTGAGAGGGGATCTTATAGAAACTTACAAAATTCTTAAGGGGTTGGACAGGCTAGATGCAGGAAGATTGTTCCCGATGTTGGGGAAGTCCAGGACAAGGGGTCACAGCTTAAGGATAAAGGGGAAATCCTTTAAAACCGAGATGAGAAGAACTTTTTTCACGCAGAGAGTGGTGAATCTCTGGAACTCTCTGCCACAGAGGGTAGTTGAGGCCACTTCATTGGCTATATTTAAGAGGGAGTTAGATGTGGCCCTTGTGGCTAAGGGGATCAGGGGGTATGGAGAGAAGGCAGGTACGGGATACTGAGTTGGATGATCAGCCATGATCATATTGAATGGCGGTGCAGGCTCGAAGGGCCGAATGGCCTACTCCTGCACCTAATTTCTATGTTTCTATGTTTCTATGAGAAGAACTTTTTTCACACAGAGAGTGGTGAATCTCTGGAACTCTCTGCCACAGAGGGTAGTTGAGGCCAGTTCATTGGCTATATTTAAGAGGGAGTTAGATGTGGCCCTTGTGGCTAAGGGGATCAGGGGGTATGGAGAGAAGGCAGGTACAGGATACTGAGTTGGATGATCAGCCATGATCATATTGAATGGCGGTGCAGGCTCGAAGGGCCGAATGGCCTCTACTCCTGCACCTAATTTCTATGTTTCTATGTGCCTCAAGTCAAGTCAAGTCAACTTTAGTGGCCACACACACACACATACACGATGTGCAGTGAAATGAAAGTGGCAATGCCTGTGGATTGTGCAAAATACTACAGTACAGAACAGAATCAGTATTCACATGTTAGAAAAACAACAATTTAACAAAGACACAACACACAGTAAATGAGTCCCTGGTGAGATAAGAATGCATGGACAGGAAAGACTGTCACAAACCTTTTCTCCAAGGTGGAGATATCCAACATTACGACACACAGCTGTAAGGTGAGAGGGGGAAGTTTAAAGGAGATGTGTGGGGCAATTTTTGTTTAATCACAGAGGGCAGTGGGTGCCTGGAGGAGTGATGGTGGAGGCAGGTGCGATAGTGGTGTTTAAGATGCTTTTAGATAGACACATTGAGGTACAAGGAATAGAGGGATATGGATCGCATGCAGACTGATGAGACCAGTTTAACTTGGCATCATGTTATATATATATATACACAAAGAAGTTTTGACCTGAAACGTTGCCTATTTCCTTCGCTCCATAGATGCTGCCTCACCCGCTGAGTTTCTCCAGCATTTTGTCTACCAAAGAATTGCAGATGCTTGTTTATACCAAAGATAGACATAAAAATGCTGGAGTAACTCAGCAGGTCAGGCAGTAGGTGTAAGGTTTGAAGAAGGGTCCCGACCCAAAACATCACCTATCCATGTTCTCCACAGATGCTGCCTGACCCGCTGAGTTACTCCAGCACTCTGTGAAACGTCACCTATCCATGTTCTCCACAGATGCTGCCTGACCCACTGAGTTACTCCAGCACTCTGTGAAACGTCACCTATCCATGTTCTCCACAGATGCTGCCTGACCCGCTGAGTTACTCCAGCACTCTGTGAAACGTCACCTATCCATGTTCTCCACAGATGCTGCCTGACCCACTGAGTTACTCCAGCACTCTGTGACTATCTATGGGAGCTGTGATGTATTATTTATGTTCTGCCTTGTACAAGATGGCAGAATGACTGGAACGGTCCGATCTCTTGATGTCTCTGCACCAATAAATGGTTTTGTACAAATCCGTGTTTGCCTCAAATTTCCATTATTAGAAATCTGTCACAAACTCATTTGGGGATAATTATATTTTCAGTGGTTCAATTCATTCGCTACAGTTTAATTCCCAGAGCTACACGGGGTTAGTCTGCACTTACTACCAACTCCGAGTCAGTATTTCCAACAAGTCCATTGAAGATGCATTGAAGCTGTCAGAATACAACAACTAAGTTACAGAGAAAGGTTGAATAAGTTAGGTCTTTATTCTCTGGAGCGCAGAAGGTTAAGGAGGGACTTGATAGAGGTCTTTAAAATGATGAGAGGGATAGACAGAGTTGATGTGGACAAGCTTTTCCCTTTGAGAATAGGGAAGATTCAAACAAGAGGACATGACTTCAGAATTAAGGGACAGAAGTTTAGGGGTAACATGAGGGGGAACTTCTTTAGTCACAGAGTGGTAGCGGTGTGGAATGAGCTTCCAGTGGAAGTGGTGGAGGCAGGTTCATTGGTATCATTTAAAAATAAATTGGATAGGCATATGGATGAGAAGGGAATGGAGGGTTATGGTATGAGTGCAGGCAGGTGGGACTAAGGGGAAAAAAGTTGTTCGGCACGGACTTGTAGGGTCGAGATGGCCTGTTTCCGTGCTGTAATTGTTATATGGTTATATGGTTAATAGAAACATAGAAACATAGAAAATAGGGAAGAAAGCAGAGAACGGGGTACTGATTATGGATGACCAGCCATGATCATATTGAATGGCGGTGCTGGCTCGAAGGGGCCGAATGGCCTACTCCTGCACCTATTGTTAGTGTTGCCAACTGTCCCGTATTAGCCGGGACATCCCGTATTTTGGGCTAAATTGGTTTGTCCCGTACGGGACCGCCCTTGTCCCGTGTTTGACCGCTACTACTCGGGTCAAGGGGACTGTCGGGTCAGAACGCCACGTCTGGCCCCCGCCTCACCCGTCCCGACGTAGTGCAGCCCATGGAGTGCAGCAGCAGCAGCGCCCATGGCCCCATCGGTCAGCAGCCCAGCCAGCTGTCTGACCTTCGGACCTTCGCTTACCTCCGACACCACCACCTTCTCATGGCCGGTCATCCGTTCATGAGTTGGATGGGGTGCCGGCCAAAACTCCTCAGCTGGCCCCACCGGCTGGGCTTTGTGTACAGTCCAGCACCCGGGACCAACTCATCATTCACCCAGACACGGCCCAGTCGGTCAACAAATTGCCGTCGGGAATTTGTCCCGTATTTTGACCTTTTGTCCCTTATTTCTGAGTGAGAAAGTCGACAACTCGACCTATTTTCTCTGTTTCTATGAGATATTTGCAGGGGTGTGGGAATGCAGAGACGGGCAGTATTTTACAGGGAGTGTCTCCAGTTTTCCAGCAGATGGCAGTGAGAGGCGTTGCATCCGAGTTACCCTGCACCATGCAGACACAATGCCAACACACTCCCTCAGCTCCCCGTCCACATCCGCAACCCTTCCCCAAACACACACCAGTCCACCCTGGAACCAGCGCTGAGCACGTTAGCCATGTTAAACGACCAGGGGCTGCCACGCTACACAGACATCTCGTGCCACACAGAGGCACTTCATTCAGTTTATTGCCATGTGTACCAAGGTACAGCAAAACACTTTCGTTGCTTGTTATCATAAGGTCATAAGGGATAGCAGAATTAGGCCATTCGGCCCATCAAGTCTACTCTGCCATACATTTGTGGCTGATCTATCTTTCCCTCCTAATCCCATTCTCCTGCCTTCTCCCCATAACCTATGACACCCAGACTAATCAAGTCAAGTCAAGTCAAGTTTATTTGTCACATACACACACGAGATGTGCAGTGAAATGAAAGTGGCAATGCTCGCGGACTTTTGTGCAAAAGACAAACAACAAAACAACCAAACAAATTATAAACACAATCATAACACACATATTCCCTTTTACATAATAAACAATGGAAGGAAAAACGTTCAGTAGAGTTAGTCCCTGGTGAGATAGGCGTTTACAGTCCAAATTGCCTCTGGGAAGAAACTCAGAATCTATCTCCCTCTGCGTTAAATATATCCACTGACTTGGCCTCCACAGTCTTCTGTGGCAAAGAATTCCACAGATTCACCACCCTCTGACTAAAGACATTTTTCCTCATCTCCTTCTTAAAAGAACGTCCTTTAATTCTGAGGCTGTGGCCTCTGGTCCTAGACTCTCCCACTAGTGGAAACATCCTCTCCACATCCACTCTATCCAAGCATTTCATTAACAGTAAGTTTCAATGAGGTCCCACCCTCATTCTTCTAAACTCCAGCGCTGAGCACGTCAGCTGCTGATCACCTGCTCACATCGCAGTGTCATCGGTGGTAACGGTACACAGACACCTCGTCCCACACAGAGACTCTCCCTTCAGTTTTAAATTGTCACGTGTACTGAGGTACAGTGAAACGCTTCTGTTGCACGCTAACCAGTCAGCGGAAAGACAACACATGATTACAATCGACAATTCACCTCCAAGATAGACACAAAATGCCGGGGTAACTCAGCAGGACAGGCAGCATCTCTGGCGAGAAGGAACGGGTGCCCTTCTTCAGACCCGAAACATTGCCCAGTCCTTCTCTCCGGAGATGCTGCCTGTCCCGTCGAGTTACCCCGGCATTTTCTGTCTGTCATTGGTTTGAACTTCCTTCCTCCAGTCTTTATTCTCCTTGCCAAGTTCAACAATTTACTCCCTGTGATTTAATGCGCTGTCATCTCCAAACATCTTCCGACGGGAGGAGATGTTCTTTGTCAATTTCACCCATACCTGTAGTGACAAATGGCCTGGCAGAACTCCCAATACATTGGCTGGTCCTCTCCTGTAGATCTTGAATGATGGGGAGACTATCCTTGTTAACAACCTCTAAAGGTCGGGTGACAAGTTCTCCCTGCTCCTGTGATAAATACCTGCTCATTCCCTCCGCACACAGACAGCACGGATCACCAGAGTGTCCCTGACAAACTCCGACATCCATCACTGGAGCTACAGTGTCAAGATGAATGGCAACGCTTCCGGTAAAGATATTTCAAACTATTCATTGCCACAGACGGCTTGGAGGCCAACCAAGCCCATGGATATTTTTAAGACAGAGATTGATAAATTCTTGATCAGTATGGGTGTCAGAGGTCACGGGGAGAAGGCAGGAGAATGGGCGAGAAAGAACTGGAGATGCAAAATGCTGGAGTAACTCAGCGCGTATCAGTAACTGAGACCCTTCTTCAGACTGATGTGGGAAATCTGGGAAGGGGAGGGGAAGGAGGGAGAGAGCAAGGGACTATCTGAAATTGGAGAAGTCAATGTTCATACCGCTGGGGTGTAAACTACCCAAGCAAAATACGAGGTGTTGTTCCTCCAATTTGCGCTGGGCCCCACTCTGACAATGGAGGTGGTGTCGCGGGACTGGGCCTCGTGGCGTGGGATAGGCGGAGAGGGCCAGCGGTGGAGCCACGGGCCTGCAGGCGGGTGGGCGAGCAAGTTGAGGAGTGTCGGTGTGGGACGGGTCTGGAGGTCCAGGTAGAGAAGGAAGCTTTTGTTAGGAGGGAGAGATACATCAGCAATGATTGAATGGCGGGGTAGACTTGATGGGCTGAATGGCCTAATTCTGCTCCTATCTCTTAGTGGCCAGAATCACCATCCCACCAGCTCAGGGCTGCGGAAGGTGTTAACAGCCTGATAATGGTGGTGGGAGATTCCAGCCAGGAGTTTGCAATTCTCGCTGACCTTTCTGCTGCCAGTATAAAGGCACAGGGATGGGGAGGGTGTGATATTGTGCTGTTTTATCTCCGCCAATGGCATGAATTATTTAATTCCAATTTCTCCATGGCTATGGTTCCAGGCAGGTTGTAAATGCTCGAGAAATACTGTGGCCCTCAGCATGTGTCCATCACTGGCCACTAAATAATGCAACTACTACTCACCGAGACATTAAATGCACCAGCTTTGAAACGATGCAACAGGGAAACAGTCCCTTCGGCCCATCCAGTCTGTGCTGGCCATTCATCAGTTTACCTTTCCACTGAAGCTTTGTCACTGTAGCTCACTAAAGAATCAATATTCAGGAAGGGTCTCGACCCGAAACGTTGCCTATTTCCTTCGTTCCACAGATGCTGCTGCACCCACTCAGTTTCTCCAGCATTTTTGTCTTCCTTCGATTTTCCAGCATCTGTAGTTCCTTCTTAAACTCAATATTCATACTGTTGGGTGCCATGTACCTGTGTGGATGTTATTATATTACCGATCCTTTATGGTCCAGGTAGGGAAGGAAGCGTTTGTTAGGAGGGCAAGATAGATCAGCAATGATTGGATGGCAGGGTAGATGGGCTGAATGGCCTAATTCTGCTCCTATCACTTATGAAGGTATGAATGGCCAGGCTCACCATCATATATATATATATCACTAGTTTATAGATGGCACAAAGTGAGTAAGGGTCATGACTCCTGGTTTGTTGTGTACCAGAGACTGATGTACAACAGGTCTGTCTGAAGAAGGGTCTCAACCCAAAACATCACCCATTCCTTCTCTCCAGAGATGCTGCCTGTCCCGCTGAGTTACTCCAGCTTTTTGTGTCTACCTTCGTACAACAGGTTTTCTCCCTTTTGGAGGGAGGGACCTGTTTGGTTTAGTTCAGAGATACAGCGCGGAAACAGGCCCTTCGGCCCACCGAGTCCGTGCCGACCAGCGATCCCCGCACACTAACACTATCCTACACACACACTAGGGACAATTTACATTTACACCAAGCCAATTAACCTACAAAGCTGCACGTCTTTAGAGTGTGGGAGGAAACCGAAGATCTTGGAGAAAACCCACAAGGCCACGGGGAGAGCGTACAAACTCCACACAGAGAGCACAGGTAGTCAGGATGGGACCCAGGTCTCTGGCGCTGTGAGGCAGCAACTCTACCGCTGCGCCATCGTGAAGGAGATCAACTCTGTCTAGCCTTCCACCTGAGCTGCTGACAGCATTCTCATTCCACGTCATGAGTAGTGAAGGTGATTGCGGAGCTGAGACAGCTGAACTCGCACAACAGGAAGAGACGCTCTAATGAGCTGTGAGATTCTCGTGGCCAATTGAGAGGTTTTAGTCACAGTGAAAGGCAGAAAAGTTGGCGTGCAGCCGAACTCAGCAGATTGACGGTGCTGGCTCGAAGGGCCGAATGGCCAACTCTTGCACCTATGCTCTATGTGGGGGATGAGAGCAGAGGAGGAGAAGAATTGCATTTATATAGCAACTTTCACAAACCATCTTCGGGCTGCAAATTCTTGTCATGGGCACTGAGACAGGAGTCTGGTCGGGCCACATTTGCAGTCTTGTATGCAGTTGTGGTCACCGCATTACATGTGGGATGCGGAGCTTTGGAGAGGGGGCAGATGAGGTTTACAAGAATGTTGCCTGGATTAGAGGCTGTTGGAAAGAACTGCAGATGCTGGTTTAAATCAAAGATACACACAGTGCTGAACTACTATCTACCTCATTGGTGACCCTCGGACTATCCTTGATCGGACTTTGCTGGCTTTACCTTGCACTAAACGTTATTCCCTTATCATGTATCTGTACACTGTGGACGGCTCGATTGTAATCATGTATTGTCTTTCCGCTGACTGGTTAGCACGCAACAGAAGCTTTTCACTGTACCTCGGTACAAGTGACATTAAACTGAACATACAGAAGCCTGGTGGTGGGTGCGGAATGTTGAGGCAGTCTCCTCTGTGGACCACCCACATGAATGTCCAGATTCAGGAACAGCTTTGTCCCACAGCCATGGCCCACTCCTGCACCTATTGTCTATAGAACATTACAACCTCCAGTAAGCTCCGATCTACATGGACTATTATTGTGATTATTGCACTAGTCTTGTTTGTTTTTATTTGTGAGTGTGTGTGTGTGTCTGTGTGTGTCTGTGTGTGTGTGTGTGTGTGTGTGTGTGTGTGTGTGTGTGTGTGTGTGTGTGTGTGTGTGTGTGTGTGTGTGTGTGTGTGTGTGCTGTGCTGTGGGAGGGGCAGTGGTGTGGGAGCACCACACTAATTCAGAAGAGTCTAAAACCTTCTGCACAGGCCTGGTGCTGGGTCCTGAGGTTGGGGCTGGGGCTGGGGCCTGTGGGCATGGGCTGAGCTGGGGCCTGTGGGCATGGGCCTGAGGCCTGTGGCATGGGCCTGGGGCTGGGGCTGGGGGCTGGGCCTGGGGCCTGAGGTTGGGGCTGGGGCTGGGGGTTGGGGGCTGGGGCTGGGGGCATGGGCCTGAGGCTGGGCCTGGTGCTGGGTCCTGAGGTTGGGGCTGGGGCCTGAGGCCTGTGGGCATGGGCCTGAGGCTGGGGCCTGGGGTTGGGGCTGGGGTTTGGGGCTGGGGGTCCTGAGGTTGGGGCTGGGGCTGGGGCCTGTGGGCATGGGCCTGAGGCTGGGGCCTGTGGGCATGGGCCTGAGGCCCGTGGGCATGGGCCGGAGGCTGGGGCTGGGGCCTGAGGTTGGGGCTGGGGCCTGAGGCCTGTGGGCATGAGGCTGGAGGCTGGGTCCTGAGGCTGTGCCTGGGGCCTGAGGTTGGGGTTGGGGCTGGGGCTGGGGGTTGGGGCCTGGGGGCATGGGCCTGAGGCCTGTGGGCATGGGCCTGAGGCCTGTGGGCATGGGCCGGAGGCTGGGGCTGGGGCCTGAGGTTGGGGCTGAGGCCTGTGGGCATGGGCCTGAGGCCTGTGGGCATGGGCCTGAGGCTGGGCCTGGTGCTGGGGGCTGGGGCTGGGGCCTGAGGGCATGGGCCTGAGGCTGGAGCTGGGGCCTGGGGGCCTGAGGCCTGTGGGCATGGGCCTGAGGCTGGGGCCTGAGGCTGGGGCCTGAGGCTGGGGCCTGAGGCTGGGGGCTGGGGCCTGGGGGCTGGGGCTGGGGCTGGGGCAATACTGTGGTGAACCCAGTTAGTTTCCAGGTCTGATTTCAACATTCTCACTCCAAGAGTAAATCATGAATTCTCTGCCAGAAAGTCAATTCAAATATGTTATTTATACTTTGGATCAAAATCAATTACTCCTAAATTTTATCAATCTGGCACTGATCTCGACAGCCTGCCTCCCCTGAAGATTTCATTAGGAACTATTTTCACCGTGCTGGCAGGCAAGGGTTATAAATAGAATGAAACTATACCATAATCTCGAAGAAATTCTCTCTTGACTGCTAATTAGTTTAGTTAAAATCCTTTGAGTTTGAGTAATTTATGGTCTGGACTTTTGACTTTCAACTGGTGTACAGTCCCTGCCTCACAGAGTCACCGGTTACAAACCAGCTCCAGTATTTGCTCAGGAAAGTCACAAGTTGGTTTGTAGTCCCTGCTTTCCCCTTTACCCCAGTCCCCTCCCTCCCATTCCCCTCACACCAGCTTCACATCTCATTCCTCCTTTTCTCTGCTTATCTTGATATGTGATAGGAGGAGAATTCGGCCATTCGGCCCATCTAGTCTACCATTCAATCATGGCTGATCTCTCTCTCTCCTAACCCCATTCTCCTGCCTTCTCCCCATAACCCCTGACACCCATACAAATCAAGAATCTATCTATCTCTCTCTGCCTTAAAAATATCCATTGACTTGTGGCCTCCACAGCCGTCTGTGGCAAAGAATTCCACAGATTCACCACCCTCTAAAGAAATTCCTCCTCATTTCCTTCTTAAAGGAACATTCTTTTCTTCTGAGGCTGTGGCCTCTAGTCCTAGACTCTCCCACTAGTGGAAACATCCTCTCCACATCCACTCTATCCAAGCCTTTCACTATTCTGTACATTGACTGAACACCCTCTAACTAAAGAGCAATGAATTCTTTTATCTCCTTTTCACCTCCAGCCTTTGTCACTCATCCGTATCCACCCATCACTTGTCAGGATTTATTCCTTGGAGCGCAGGAAGTTGAAAGGTGTGTAAAATCATCGGGGGAATAGGCATGGTGAACGCACAGTCACTTTCCCAGAGTAGCGGGGACAAGAACTGGAGGACATGGGTTTATGGTGAGAGGGGAAAGGTTTAATAGAACCACTCAGAGTGTGATGTGTGTATGGAACGAGCTGCCAGAGGAGGGAGTTGAGGCAGATTCAATAACAGCATTTAAAGGACATTTGTTCAAGAAAGAAGTGCAGATATTGGAAAAATCAATGGTAGACAAAAATGCTGGAGAAACTCAGTGGGCGAGGATGCATCTATGGAGAGAAGGAATAGGCGACGTTTCGGGTCGAGACCCTTCTTCAGATGGCCTCTCTCACAATGAATGGAAATTATTGCCACGTCATAAGTTTGTTGGTGATAGGAGCAGAATTAGGCCATTCGGCCCATCGTCTACTCTGCCATTCAATCATGTCTGAAGAGGGGTCTCGACCTGAAACGTCGCCTATTCCTTCTCTCCATAGATGCTGCCGACCAGCTGAGTTTCTCCAGTATTTTTAGCCTCAAGGACATTTGGACAGGTACATGGATAGGAAAGGTTTGGAGGGATATGGACCAAACAAGGGTAACTTGCGCTAGCTTAGATAGGGCATCTTAGTCGGCATGGACGAGGTGGGCCGAAGGGCCTGTTTCCGTGCTATACGACTCTATGACTTGCTAATCACCACGTTAGGATGGGTGATTGGCCATTTGTGGGAACTTGCTGTGCTGAACTTAGCTTCCACGTTTAGAACATTACAATGGCGATCATATAACCATATAACAATTACAGCACAGAAACAGGCCATCTCGGCCCTACAAGTCCGTGCCGAACAACTTTTTTCCCCTTAGTCCCACCTGCCTGCACTCATACCATAACCCTCCATTCCCCTTCTCATCCATATGCCTATCCAATTTATTTTTAAATGATACCAATGAACCTGCCTCCACCACTTCCACTGGAAGCTCATTCCACACCGCTACCACTCTCTGAGTAAAGAAGTTCCCCCCTCATATTACCCCTAAACTTCTGTCCCTTAATTCTGATCACTCTTTGGAAGCAATGCACCAGCTGTTACAGGTGTTGGGGTTCGGGGAGGAGGTGCTCTAACGAAGCATCTATTAACCAGCCCGGAGATGATTAGTTTCCGATCGATAGTTCCTGCTCAATACTGCAACCTACTGATTCCCACTCTCAATCACTGGATCATTATTGCACCTCTGTGTGGATTTACCAAAGCTATAAATCCCACAACAATTATCTCCAGAAGCCAGGTATGCATCTTCTCCATGCTCACTCAAGCCTGTCATTTAGCCCAGTTTACTAACGGCCTCTCACAACGAACGGGAATGATCGTCAGGTCATAGGTGATAGGAGCGGAATTAGGCCATTCGGCCCATCAAGTCTACTCCGCCATTCAATCATGGCTGATCTATCTCTCCCTCCTAACCCCATTCTCCTGCCTTCTCCCCATAGTCCCTCTTGTCTTCCTGATTAGTTCATGGTCCGAGTGAACTCATAGTCTGGGTTACAAGAACATTCACGGACACCTACCCATCCCTCAATATGAGCCACCTATCCTGTTCAGTGCTGTACACCAAGTATCCATCCTGCCTTAACTCCTGAAACTTTCCTTATTACTATTAGCGATTGGCAAGGCACACTTGTTAAATGTCTCCCTTGTGAGTTATTCCCTTCATTATTTTCTACATCATTATAAGACCAACCCTCAGCCTCCTGCACAAGGTACAAAATTCTAGCCTAGCCAACCTCGCCCGATAGCTCAGAGTCCTTGCACCATCCACCAACATCTTGTAAAAACATAGAAACATAGAAAATAGGTGCAGGAGTAGGCCATTCGGCCCTTTGAGCCAACACTGCCATTCATTGTGATCATGGCTGATCATCCACAATCAGTACCCCGTTCCTGCCTTTTCCCACATATCCCTTGATTCCTCTAGCCAAGAGATCTATCTATCTCTCTTTTGAATGCATCGAGTCAATCAGCCTCCACCGCCCTCTGGGTCAGAGAATTCCACAGATTCACAACTCTCTGGGTGAAAATGTTTTTCCTCATCTCAACTCTAAATGGCCGACCCCTTATTCTTAAACTGTGGCCCCTGGTTCTGGACTCCCCCAACATCGGGAACATGTTTCCTGCGTCTAGCTTGTCTAATCCCATAATAATTTTATATGTTTCTATAAGATCCTCCCTCATCCTTCTAAATTCCAGTGAATACAAGCCCAGTCATTCCATTCTTTCATAATAACACAGTCCCGCCATCCCGGGAATTAACCTGGTGAACCTACACTGCACTCCCTCAATAGCAAGAATGTCTTTCCTCAAATTAGGAGACCAAAATTGCACCCAATGCTCCAGGTGTGGTCTCACTAGGGCCCTGTACAACTGCAGAAGGACGTCTTTGCTCCTATACTCAAATCTTCTTGTTATGAAGGCCATTAGCTTTCTTCACTGCCTGCTGTACCTGCATGCGTAACTGTAGAATAACTATAATCTAACAACCCGACTTCTATAGTCAATACCCCGACCAATGAAGGCCAAAGTACCCAAGCTTTCATGACCATTTCCACCCATGATGGCACTGTACCTAAGCTCCTAGATGCCTCAGCTCTACAACACAACCCAGAGATCTGTCGTTCAATGTGAAGACCCAGAGGCCCGGGTTCCATCCCGACTACGGGTGCTGTCTGTACGGAGTTTGCACGTTCTCCCGTGACCTTTGGTTTTCTCCCACACTCCAAAGACGTACAGGTTGTAGGTGAACTGGTTTGGTAAATGTGAAAGAAAATAGTCCCTAGTGTGTGTAGGATAGTGTTAGTGTGCGGGGATCGCTGGTCGGCACGGACTCGATGTTGCCGCGCTGTATCTCTAAACTCAACTAAACTTGGGATCATGATGGGCATGGACATTGTGGGCTGAAGGGCCTGTTCTATGTTCTATGTTCAGTTTGGGTGTCTATAACAGCGACAGGGCAACTCTGCCTTACCCCTCCATGTTGCCAGCCTCGTGAATAAAATGCACAAAAGAAGATTCAGGAAATTACTGGGATGCAATGTTGAATAAATGAAAGTTGTCATGGAAACAAGACGTAGACTGCAAGCAGCAGGTTGGCTAAGTACTTGTGTGCAAGTGACAGGTCCTCTGCTCGATAGCAAACGACCCTCTGGGGACTGGCTGTGTGTCTGATGCGCATGCATGCCTGCATGAAATGATGCATGAAATGGGAAGTCCATTGACCTCGATGAGATACATCGCTCACCATGCATGGCCACCATTGCAGCTTGTCCAGTCAAAGCCGCAATACTTAAACGTGGACACGCGCTTCACTACAACGTCAAACATGGAGTCCACCACCGCCAATCGTGGCAACTGTGTGATCCTCTCTTCTCCTCCCCTCTCCTCCTCCTCCTCTCCCCTTCTTTCCAGTCTCCTCCCCTCTCTTCTCTCCTCCCCTCTCCCCTTCGTTCCTGTCTTCTCCTCTCCCCTCTCATTTCTCCTCTCCTCCCCTCTCTCCTTTCTCCTCCCCTCTCTTCTCTCCTCCCCTCTTCGTTCCTGTCTCCTCTCCTCTCTCATTTCTCCTCCCTCCTCCTCTCCCTTCTCCTCTCCTCCCCTCTCTCCTAACCCCTCCTCTCTCCCTTCTCCTCCCCTCTCATCTGCTCCACAGTAGCTCTCCTTGTTACCAAACACCAGCTCATTAAAACACACAAATTAGCATCATTACTGCGAGTTACAAGCCTGTAATAAACAGCGACGATATACTACATGGCACAAGCAGAAATGTAAATGTGATATATTGAGATGTAATGTGGATAATTAGACAGCTAATGCTTTAATCTTCAATTGCGGAATCAATGCTCTCTAATTCAATCAGTCCAACATGCAAACCTGGCTGTACTGCTCAACGTGGATTTGTAAATTGAAGTCAGGTACTGAGGTCTGAGGAAGGGTCTCGACCCAAATTGTCACCCAGAGATGCCACCTGTCCTGCTGAGTTACCCCAGCATTCTGTGTCTATCTCTGCTGTCTAGAAGGCTGAGGTTTAGATTTGCAAGGAGCTGTCCAGTAATGGTTGGTGCTGAATCCATGTAACATTCAAGATTCAAGATTCAATTTAATTGTCATTTGGACCCCTTGAGGTCCAAACGAAATGCCGTTTCTGCAGCCATACATTACAAACAAATAGACCCAAGACACAACATAATTTACATAAACATCCATCACATCGCTGTGATGGAAGGCCAGAAAACTTATCTCTCAACTGCACTCTCTCCCCCGATGTCAGAGTCAAAGTCAAAGCCCCCGGCTGGCGATGGCGATTGTCCCGCGGTCATTAAAGCCACGCTGGGTGATGCAAGGTCGCACACCGGGTCAGATATACACTTGTACAGAGGTAGACAAAAGTGCTGGAGAAACTCAGCGGGCGCAGCAGCATCTATGGAGCGAAGGAAATAGGCAACGTTTCGGGCCAAAACCCTTCTTCAGACTTTCAGACTTTCATGGTATGCCTAGTTTGAAGAAGTTCTCTAGATGGGCCATGTTGGGTCACCCTGGGCAGGTTGGGCCATAAAAACATTGAAAAAAGGTGCAGGAGTTGGTCATTTGGCCCTTCGAGCCAGCACCGCCATTCAGCACCGATCACCCAGAATCAGTAGGTAGACAAAAGTGCTGGAGAAACTCAGCGGGTGAGGCAGCATCTGTGGGGCGAATGAAATAGGCGACGTTTCGGGCCGAAACCCTTCTTCAGACTGATGCGACGGTGGTGGAGGCGGGAAGAAAGAAGAGAGGAAGCCAGAGGGCTAGAGAGAGAGCTGAGAAGGGGAGGAGACAGTAAGGACTACCTGAAATTAGAGAAGTCAATGTTCATACCGCTGGGGTACAAACTGCCCAAGCGAAATACGAGGTGCTGCCTCTCCTGCACTGTAGAGAGCATGCTGACCGACCGGTTGCATCGTGCAACTTGAGCACCCAGGAGAGGAAAAGACTACAAAAAGTAGTAAACACTGCCCAGGCCATCATCGGCTCTGACCTTCCTTCCATCGAGGGGATCTATCGCAGTCGCTGCCTCAAAAAGGCAGGCAGTATCATCAAAGACCCACACCATCCTGGCCACACACTCATCTCCCTGCTACCTTCAGGTAGAAGGTACAGGAGCCTGAAGACTGCAACGTCCAGGTTCAGGAATAGCTACTTCCCCACAGCCATCAGGCTATTAAACTCAACTCAAACAAAACCTCTGATCGTTAAATAGCCCATTGCACTTTATCTGTGTGTGTATATATTCATCGGCATATGGTCACACTGACCTGATCTGTTCTGTATTTATTTATGCCTACTATAATCTGTTGTGCTGAAGCAAAGCAAGAATTTCATTGTTCTATCTGGGACACATGACAATAAACTCTCTTGAATCTTGAATCTTGAAAATGATCTTTTAATAAAAATCGCAGGTCAAAGTGAGATCGAATTCCAATTTCTGTTGACTTTGGGTAAACAAATGAGCAATGTGCAGAGTGCCTTTGAAAACAGCAGCATCGAGAACACTCTCGTCCGCATTATTAAATCTGAAAAGCAATCCCAGCTGGCTAAGATTTCAAGGCTCCTCCAACCCAGCTTTCCAATTCCATCCCAGTCAGTCGACATGAACTCTGGACAAGAAAATGATCTAATGCTGCAGTCTCCTGCCTGTCCACAGGGGGCACCACCCAGCCTTGTGCACACACACACACACACGCACACTTGCACACACACACATGCACACACACACATGCACACTCGCACATGCATACTCGCACACACACACACATGCACACGCACACGCACGCACACACGCACACTCACACGCACACGCACACGCACACGCACGCACACACGCACACTCACACGCACATGCACACGCACACACACGCAAACATACATACATGCACATGCACACACACACACACGCACACACACACATGCACATACACTCGCACATGCACACACACACATGCACACATGCACACACACACATGCACACGCACGCACATGCACACGCACACATACACACATGCACACGCACACTCGCACACACACACACACTCGAACACGCATGCACATCCATGCACACACACATGCACACTTGCAAACACACACACACATGCACATGCACACACGCACACACACGCGCGCACACACAAGCACGCACACACACACATGCACACACACACAGGGTCTGTCTAGCTTCTACCGTGATGTGTTAAGAGTGAGGAATCTGGTCTCTTCAGCCAGCGTGTAGCTCCTCAGGGGGAGGGGGTGTTGTAACTGCGAGAGAGAGAGTTGTAGAGAGAGACAGAGAGAGTTGTAGAGAGAGAGCGAGATGGTCCTAGTGAAAGGGGTTGGCAGAGAATACAATAGCGACTTGATTTAACAAACAGAGCTGTGGAGAATAATAGCAGAGACATCTACACTAATGTAAAACTACAGATCATCCAACATTATTTAAACCAAATTTGAAAGAGGGACAATAAAGTTGAAACTAATCTGTGAGATAAGTGGCACTTTGATTATGAATGAATCTGTAATTTATATTGAGCAGAATCTAGTAAAGTGGTACTTGAGTATGCTGATCCTGGTCCATTAGAGGCTGCCAGAGAGAAACACATGCTGGGTTCAACAAAAAACGATGCAAATAGCCTTCAGTTTAATGTCAGTTCGATGGTTGGGCAAAATCAAAGATGATAAATGTTTCAGCGTTGTGAATAATAGAGAGGTGGAGAGAACACAGGACAATCCATGACGTGCAGTTTGGTGGGAGGCTAATGGTCTCCGAAACGTTGACATTCCAGCTAAACCCACAGCTTGGATGATGAATGTTTAAGAAGGAACTGTAGATGCTGGAAAAATCGAAGGTAGACAAAAATACTGGAGAAACTCAGCAGGTGGGGCAGCATCTATAGAGTGAAGGAATAGGCGATGTCTCGAGTTGAGAGATATTCCATAGATGCTGCCTCACCCGCTGAGTTTCTCCAGCATTTTTGTCCATCCCTGGATGATGAATGTTTGCAGAGGCCAGCTCCACACATCAGCACCAGTTGGCTTCACAAAGCAGATTGCTCCTTGCGCGGAGAACCTGTTGCCATCCAGAGACCGTCCCGCGCTTTCCTGACCAAACAATTTGCCAGAGATGCAAGGAACTGCAGATGGTGGATTCTTCAGCAAAACACAAAGTGGTGGAGGAACTCGGTGGGTCAGGCAGCGTCTGTGGTGGGCGTTTCCAGGGCAGTTTCCCGCCTTTCTTCATTGTTGATTCACTGCATTGTACAGTGACCTCAGTCACCAGCGGATAGGGACAATGTCACAGAGTGATACAGTGTGGAATGTGAACCTGCCTGACCCGCTGAGTTACTCCAGCACTCTGCGTGCTTTTGAGGTAGATCAGGAGTTTATGAGTAGGGAAGGCAGGGGGGTGAGCAGACAGACTGTGAGGGTCAGGGTACACTTTGGGTACATGCCGATATTACAGCGAGTTAAACAAGAGCAGCGGTGACAATTGTTTTACCGAGAAAAGACTACAAAAAGTAGTAAACACTGCCCAGTCCATCATCGGCTCTGACCTCCCTTCCATCGAGGGGATTTATCGCAGTCGCTGCCTCAAAAACGCTGGCAGTATCATCAAGGACCCTCACACCATCCTGGCCACACACTCATCTCCCCGCTACCTTCAGGTAGAAGGTACAGGAGCCTGAAGACTGCAACAACCAGGTTCAGGAATAGCTACTTCCCCACAGCCATCAGGCTATTAAACCCGGCTCGGACAAAACTCTGAACATTAATAGCCCATTATCTGTTATTTGCACTTTATCAGTTTATTTATTCATGTGTGTATATATTTATACAATGGTATATGGACACACTGATCTGTTCTGTATTCAATGCCTACTATGTTCTGTTGTGCTGAAGCAAAGCAAGAATTTCATTGTCCTATCAGGGACACATGACAATAAACTCTCTTGAACTTGAAGATTCCTTCTGCCCAAATAGCTCGGAGTGACCAGGACTATTGTTGAGAAGCAATTGCTGTCTTTTCATTCGAATTTCTGAAGGACTCTGCGTAAAACTCACGAGACCTTTGTTGCATTTAGCATAGTTTTCTGCACTTTGTAGAAGTTGGTTGCCCTGGGTGGGGTGTGTAGTGTATCAGGTACATGGCTCCCCTTCAGGAAGAGACGGATGTCATGTCTTCCCTCTGCTCCATGTCCCCAGCTGATGGTTCCCACATCCTCTCAGAATAACTAGGAATTAGCTCTCTCCAAGTCAATCAAATTATCCAGCAATATCTCTGATGCATTGATCCAGCAACATGTGCAAAATACAAAAGATGCAATTACCTGATGTAGGGTCCTGACCCGAAACGTCAACCATCTCTGTGCCTCCACAGATGCTGCCTGGCCCGCTGAGTTCCTCCAGCACTATGCCTTGTACATCTGCAGTTCTTGTGTCTCCGATTACCTCATCTCGTTTTGATTCATCTCAAGCCACTGCCCGGCTCCTTGGATGGTGGACACCCAAAGGCCAACTGGGGAATTGGAGAAACATTGGACAGGTTCAGGGAAAGGATTTGGGCCAAACGCAGGCGAGCTCAGATAGACATCTTGGTTAGCATGGACAGGTTGGGCCGAAGGGCCTGTTTTATTATTGTATAACCCAATACAATATGGGCGAAGCAGTGAAGTCTTTAGGACAGATGCGATACTTGGTGAATCACTCGGTGAGTAGTTTAGATTAGTTTACCTTAGACTAACAGTGTGGGGACAAGGCCCTTCGGCCCACTAAGTCCGCACCTATCCCACTGAGTTATTCCAGCATTTTGCATCTATCTTCGGTGTAAACCAGCATCTGCAGTTCCTTCCTGCACATTTTGTCCACTACCTTTGGTTGGGTTAATGGAGGTGTTTCAATGGATCTGACAGACTTGTCTCATCATGTCACCCAGAGACTGAGAGCCAGTGGAGAGGGAGATAGAGAGGGGCACAGTTTTGTGGGAGCGGTGAAGGAGTCAAAAAATTACTGGAGGAATAAGATTACTGTGTGCGGGTGGGACTGATGAGACGAGACATCAACTGGCAAGTCCTTTGCTCAACTACAGAACAACGACACATGTTGAGATGGTTACCGCTGAGTTACTGATTTGTAGCGAGCTCGGAACAGAACCAAGTTCGTTCAACCTTGACGGGTGAGTGGGCGGAATGGATCTAAGAATGAAACAAGGTTCTGCTTCAATCCTGGAGAGAAAAACAATTCAAATGACATGACAGAGTTCCCGTTTAAGCGTCCCCCAACTCATCCGATGCTGGGAAATGGGATATCGGAGAAAGTGGGCAAGTGTGTGGTTCTCCAATGTCTTGTCAACGAGACACGTTGGAAGAGTTTGTAGAAACTAGAGAATTACAACATGGTAATGTGTCCGTGCCGACCAGCGATCCCCGCACACTAACACTATCCTACACACACTAGGGACAATTTACATTTACACCAAGCCAATTAAGCTACGAACCTGCACGTCTTTGGAGTGTGGGAGGAAACCGGAGATCTCGGAGAAAACCCACGCAGGTCACGGGGAGAACGTGCAAACTCCGTACAGACAGCGCCCGAAGTCGGGATCGAACCCGGGTCTCTGGCGCTGTGAGGCAGCAGCTCTACCCGCTGCACCACCCGTCTGACAACAGAAGAATGAAATTCGAACAGTAGAGCTGCTGACTCGTGGCTCCAGAGACCCAGGTTCCATTCTGACCACGAGTGCTGTCTGTGTGGAGTTTGCACATTCTCCCTCTCACCACGCGGGTTTCCTACGGGTGCTCCGGTTTCCTCCCACATCCCAAAGATGTGCAGGTTTGTAGGTTAGTTGGTCCCACTGTGAAGAAGAAGGGTTTCGGCCCGAAACGTCGCCTATTTCCTTCGCTCCATAGAAGCTGCTGCAACCGCTGAGTTTCCCCAGCAATTTTGTCTACCTTCACCAAGTGTATACTCTGTTAACAATACACCCCCACAGACACACACACACACACACCCCCACACACACCCCCACACACATACCCACACACACACCCACACACACACACCCCCACACACACACACACACCCCCACACACACACACCCCCACACACCCACCACACACCCCCACACACACACACACACCCCCACACACACCCCCACCCACCCACACCCACACCCCCCCACACCCCCCCACACACACACACACACACTAACACATACACCAAGTCTATACTCTGTTAACAATACACCCCACAGACTCACACACACACACCCCACACCCACCCACACACACCCCCACACACACCCCCACACACACCCCCACACATACACCAAGTCTATACTCTGTTAACAAGTTCAACAGATCTAATGGTTTTAACTGCATTTACAAAATTCACCCTCCCACTAACACATACACTCAGGCACACACTCACTCACTCACATACACCCCCACACACACACACCCCCACACACGCACCCACATACGCCCACCCACACCCACACACACCCATTGACACACACCCCACACCCACCGACACCCACACACATTGACACACACACACATTGGCACACACACACCCCCACACACACACATACATACACCCCCACACACCCCCACACACACCCCCACACACACACACCCACACACCAAGTCTATACTCTGTTAACAATACACCCCCACACACCCACACACACCCATACACCAAGTCTATACTCTGTTAACAATACACCCCCACAGACACAGACACACACACACACCCACACACACACACCCCCCCCACACCCACACACACCAAGTCTATACTCTGTTAACAAGTTCAACAGATCTAATGGTTTTAACTGCATTTACAAAATTCACCCTCCCACTAACACATACACTCAGGCACACACTCACTCACTCACATACACCCCCACAGACACACACCCCCACACACGCACCCACACACACCCATTGACACCCACACACACCCATTGACACACCCCACACCCACACACATTGACACACACACACACCCATCTACCAGCGGCCCAGAGCCCACACTCACCTCACCAGAGTTCCCAGCTCAGCACCAGGACCACAACCTCCAGCAGACAGACAGACAACACATGGTGTGTGGCTGCTGGGTCCTAGTGCCCCACCCACCCCTACAGGTGTGATCCATCAGTAGTGATGACTCTGCTGGGTCCTAGTGCCCCACCCCTCTACAGGTGTGATCCATCAGTAGTGAAGGGCCTTCCCCTTCCCCCTCTTTAAACCAGGTTCCCCTGACCACACACCCACCAGTTAAAATTCCCCACTTTATTATGGGTCACAATGTCTATGAATTACGATATATAAAACTATGTGAATGCCAGTCGTCACAAAATATATGCAAACATTTTCTGAGATTTCAGGAAATTCCTGGCCCCGCTCCCTCGGCTCCCAGCCCCCACTGTTGGACTCCCGGTACGATGTACCCCCTGCACCCCCCTGTCATAGACCGTGTGTATACGTACACGCATGTACATGAACAAAATACCGTGTGTGTTATGTCCCTATGTTAGGTTCCTAAACATGGGCTCAACAAATTGACGTTATTTACAACCCTTCATCACCCCAGGAAAACCCCCAAACCACAGCCCCCAGGTTAAGAACCACTGCTCTAGTTATTCATTCCTCACTGTTCATCGTTCCTCTCTCTCTCTCTCCCTTGTCTTCACTCTCATTCCTCTGTGTTCTAGTGACAGAGTGATACAGCGCGGAAACAGGCCCTTCGGCCCAACTTGCCCTCGCCGGCCAACATGTCCCATCTACTCTAGTCCCACCTGTCCACGTTTGGCCCATATCCCTCCAAACCTGTCCTATCCATGTACCTGTCTAACTGTTTCTTAAACGTTGGGATAGTCCCAGCCTCAACTACCTCCTCTAGCAGCTTGTTCCATACACCCACCACCCTCTGTGTGAAAATGTTACCCCTCAGATTCCTATTAAATCTTTCCCTCACCTCTATTACATGTTTATCTATGGAAACATGGGACTAGGTTAGATGGTCATCTTGGTCAGCATGGACGTTGGGCCAAAGGACCTGGTTCCATGCTGCATAACTATGACGTCAAGATAAAGCTGGGTCTACATCATGTATCAATGTTATAGGACTTTAGTTAGACTGTATCTGGAGTACCCCTGGTCTATAGTTCCCAGGCTTTTCCTTGAAGCCCTTCTCAAATAGAGGCACAACATTAGCCACCCTCCAGCCTTCTGCACCTCTCCTATGTCCAACATTACCATCTGGTTTGGGAATTGCTCTGCCAAGGACAAGAAGGCTCTGCAGAGAGTAGTGCGTTCGGCCGAACGCACTATGGGAACTTCACTCACCCCCCTGCAGGAACTATACAACAGGAGGTGCAACTCCAGAGCAAATAAAATCATGGGAGACCCCTTCCACCCCTGCAACGGACTGTTCCAGCTGCTACGGTCAGGCAAACGCCTCCGTTGCCATGTGGTGAGAATGGAGAGGTTGAGAAGGAGTTTCTTCCCAGAGGCAATTCGGACTGTAAACGCCTATCTCACCAGGGACTAACTCTACTGAACGTTTTTCCTTCCATTATTTATTATGTAAAAGAATATGTGTGTTATGATTGTGTTTATAATTTGTTTGGTTGTTTTGTTGTTTGTCTTTTGCACAAAAGTCCGCGAGCATTGCCACTTTCATTTCACTGCACATCTCGTATGTGTATGTGACAAATAAACTTGACTTGACTATGTCCAATGATAGCTCATGTATCCCAGCCAGAGCTCCTGCAATCACCTCTCTAGCCCATCGCAGTGTCCGTGGATTTCTCAGGTCTGGTCCAGGAGATGTATCCATCTTCATATTCCACAGATCCAGACAGAAATGTCCAAGAGTGGGCTCAACTGGGAAGTTCTCGAAAGAACTGAGTGAGGTGCAGGACATTTGTCAGTGGTCTATGATCCCTAGAGGAGCAAAGGGCTCAAGAAGAAGAAGAGAAGATATGCCATAGGTTGTTCAGTATCTCCTTGAACATAATACTGTTGGTCCTCAGGACATCTCCAATAACTGCCCCACGTTCCCTAATCTTTCTCTACGATAAAAACAAAGGAGAAATATTCATAGAGGACCTTGGCCATCTCCCATAGAGATGGCTCCACACAGAGATGACTGCTTTGGTTTCTGATAGACCCTATTCTCTCACAAGTTATACTAGAAACATAGAAACATAGAAATTAGGTGAGGCAGAGAATCCCACAGACTCACAACTCTCTGTGTGAAAAAGTTTTTCCTCATCACCGTACTAAATGGCTTATCCCTTATTAGAAACAAAGAAACATAGAAATTAGGTGCAGGAGTAGAGGCCATTCGGCCCTTCGAGCCTGCACCGCCATTCAATATGATCATGGCTGATCATCCAACTCAGTATCCCGTTCCTGCCTTCTCTCCATATCCCCTGATCCCCTTAGCCACAAGGGCCACATCTAACTCCTTCTTAAATATAGCCAATGAACTGGCCTCAACTACCCTCTGTGGCAGAGAGTTCCAGAGATTCACCACTCTCTGTGTGAAAAAAGTTCTTCTCATCTCAGTTTTAAAGGATTTCCCCCTTATCCTTAAGCTGTGACCCCTTGTCCTGGACTTCCCTAACATCGGGAACAATCTTCCTGCATCTAGCCTGTCCAACCGCTTAAGAATTTTGTAAGTTTCTATAAGATCCCCTCTCAATCTTCTAAATTCTAGAGAGTATAAACCAAGTCTATCCAGTCTTTCTTCATAAGACAGTCCTGACATCCCAGGAATCAGTCTGGTGAACCGTCTCTGCACTCCCTCTATGGCAATAATGTCCTTCCTCAGATTTGGAGACCAAAACTGTACGCAATACTCCAGGTGTGGTCTCACCAAGACCCTGTACAACTGCAGTAGATTTCCCTGCTCCTAGACTGAAATCCTTTTGCTATGAATGCTAACATACCATTCGCTTTCTTTACTGCCTGCTGCACCTGCATGCCTACATTCAATGACTGGTGTACCATGACACCCAGGTCTCGCTGCATCTCCCCCTTTCCCATACTCTCCCTTGATGTACTTTTAAAGTCTCTTTAGAATTCCCTGATGATATTCTGGCAGATGTATTCCTGCCTGCTCCTGTCACCATGTTCTTGTTTACATTGTCAATGTTTACACAACATGCTTGCACGCTTCTGCAGTTCACACTTGTCATGTACTCTGTCATTGTCTGACTGACAACATTGTCAGAATGAAATATATCTCTTGCAGAAAGATGAAGTGCCGTAAACTGCGGCAGTGCAGGAAGGAACTGCAGATGCTGGTTTACACTGAAGACTGACACAAAATGCTGGAGTAACTCAGAGTTGTCATTCTCTATACGTGCCTGCACTCTGAGCAGCACCAGATTAAACCAGGGCCTCTGCAAGTCTCGGTCTAACCAAGGTCAGATCACGTACGGCTGTGTCGAGCTCTCTGCCTGAAACAAGCAACAAATTGAGGGGAGAGAGCTGATGGAACAACACATGGAGCCTGTAGGGACCAGTCTGTGTTATTAAGCGGGTTTGTTTAGCTAGAGCCAGTCTCACTAGAGTGCCTGTGTTTCTCCATCTCACTCTCACATTCACCCCCTGCTCACCTCTAATGAGGTGGCTGTAAGCAGCCCCACTCACTGCCAGCGAAACCTCCAATTTAGCGAATATTACAGACCATTCGCCGTTCCACTGGCTTACACTTACCAATCCATCCGGAAAACATTCCTCAACTACGGCTCAACTACGTGCCAACCAGGATCACAGGGTTATAGGGTCAGGCAGTGCAGAAAGAGACCCTTCAGCCCACCATGCCCATACTATCCCAGCCACGCCCCTATATTAATTGTATTTACTGGCACTTGACTGCTTTCCCTGCCCTGGCATTTATTACTGAACTCACACTGTGCGTGTGGGGGGGTGGTGGGGGGGGGGGGGGGGTGAGGGAGGGGCGGGGGTGAGGGAACAATACATCCTGTGGTTTTATATACGGATTCCAGGCATAAGTTGCAGAATCAACGGGCCCCGCCGTGCCACAGCGGGTAGAGCTGCTGCCTCACAGCGCCAGAGACCCGGGTTCCATCCTGACTACGGGCGCTGTCTGTACGGAGTTTGCACGTTCTCCCCGTGACCTGCGTGGGTTTTCTCCGGGTGCTCCGGTTTCCTCCCACACTCCAAAGACGTGCAGGTTTGGGAATTAATTGTCTTTGATGTCATTATAAGTTCTCCCTAGTGTGTGTAGGATAGTGTTAGTGTACGGGGATCGCTGGTTGGTGCAGACTCGATGGGCTGAAGGGCCTGTTTCCACGCTGTATCTCTTTGATCTTCAGAATTAAGGGACAGAAGTTTAGGGGTAATATAAGGGGGAACTTCTTTACTCAGAGAGTGGTAGCGGTGTGGAATGAGCTTCCAGTGGAAGTGGTGGAGGCAGGTTCATTGGTATCATTTAAAAATAAATTGGATAGGCAAATGGATGAGAAGGGAATGGAGGGTTATGGTATGAGTGCAGGCAGGTGGGACTAAGGGGAAAAAAGTTGTTCGGCACGGACTTGTAGGGCCGAGATGGCCTGTTTCCGTGCTGTAATTGTTATATGGTTATATGATCCAAACCAAACTGAAAACTGAAGGGATCAAATTTTATGAACAGCTCTCAAACTTATAAAAACTGAATATATAATACTTTGTTGCTGAAAATGTAAATGCATTTTTAATGGCACTCTAAGCCATAATTACTTTTCAGCAGGCTTTCCAGCCCGAGAAAACTAATTTGGTGTGGATTATACTTCTGTCAAATTTCAATATCGGTTTACAGAACTTTATCTTTCTATAGATTCATGTTTCATCTTTGGTTTTAATTCCAACTCTGTTAGTCCCATCCTTGTGTTTTATATATCACTGGCCCAACCACAGCTCTGGGTCCATTTCCTGAATCCTTTTGCCTGTAGCACCTCAGACTTTATAAGCTGGAAAGGGTTACAAGAATGTTATAGACAATAGACAATAGGTGCAGAGTAGAGGCCATTCGGCCCTTCGAGCCAGCACTGCCATTCACTGTGATCATGGCTGATCATCCACAATCAGTACCCCGTTCCTGCCTTCTCCCCATATCCCCTGACTCTGCTATCTTTAAGAGCTCTATCTAACTTTCTCTTGAAAGCATCCAGAAAATTGGCCTCCACCGCCCTCTGAGGCAGAGAATTCCACAGATTCACAACTCTCTGGGTGACAAGGTTTTTCTTCATCTCCGTTCTAAATGACATACCCTTTATTCTTAAACTGTGGCCCTTGGTTCTGGATGCAGACAGGTGGGACCAGTGTAGATGGGGCATCTTGGTCAGCATGGGCAAGTTGGGCTGAAGGGCCTGTTTCCATGCTGTATCACTCTATGACTATAGCATGGCTTGGATAGAGTGGATGTGGAGAAGATGCTTCCACTAGTGTGAGAATCTAGGACCAGAGGTCAAAGCCTCAGAATAAAAGCATGTTCTTTTAGGGAGGAGATGAGGAGGAATTTCTTTAGTCAGAGGGTGGTGAATCTGTGGAATTATTGCCACAGACGGCTGTGGAGGCCACAAGTCAATGGATATTTTTAAGGCGGAGATAGATAGATTCTTGATCAGTGCGGGTGTCAGGGGTTATGGGGAGAAGGCAGGAGAATGGGGTTAGGAGGGAGAGATAGATCAGCCGTGATTGGATGGCGCAGTAGACTAGATGGGCCGAATGGCCTAATACTACTCCTATGACACGACATTATGAAGACCAGGGCAGTGTTAGCCATTGGATGCCAGCATGGGTGGGGGTGGGGGTGGGGGGGGGGGGGGGGGGGTAACACAGGAGGGATTTGACCCCTCCCCTGGTCTCCAGCCCACTCTGCATGGATGGGATTGAAATACTAGTATTGAATACTGGTTCAAGACTTTCTTTCTTCCAACAAAGGCTGGCGGCTTAAATGTTTAATGGTTGTCAAGCATCTTCACGGTTATCACACTAACTAGTCGATGAATTTAAATTATTTATCCATTGGCCTGAACAGATAGCCTGCTCCTGCTCCCCATGTTACTTTTTTTATTTTTTTATTTTTTTTATTACAACAAAATTTATTCAATTATTAAAAATAATATTGACACTACTATAAAACAAGCCAGAACCCACCACCATAATACAATACAAACATGTATCCATAATAAACTATTATACAACTATGATACAATCCTTATTGAGGATACATTCAACACCCTGCGGAGCCCAGCGGTCCCCATGTTACTTTGCCAGGGTGGTCTCTAGTGTTAGAAACATAGAAACATAGAAATTAGGTGCAGGAGTAGAGGCCATTCGGCCCTTCGAGCCTGCACCGCCATTCAATATGATCATGGCTGATCATCCAACTCAGTATCCCGTACCTGCCTTCTCTCCATACCCTCTGATACCCTTAGCCACAAGGGCCACATCTAACTCCCTCTTAAATATAGCCAATGAACTGGCCTCAACTACCCTCTGTGGCAGAGAGTTCCAGAGATTCACCACTCTCTGTGTGAAAAAAGTTCTTCTCATCTCGGTTTTAAAGGATTTCCACCTTATCTTTAAACTGTGACCCCTTGTCCTGGACTTCCCCAACATCGGGAACAATCTTCCTGCATCTAGCCTGTCCAACCCCTTAAGAATTTTGTAAGTTTCTATAAGATCCCCTCTCAATCTCCTAAATTCTAGAGACCAAGTCTATCCAGTCTTTCTTCATAAGACAGTCCTGACATCCCAGGAAACAGTCTGGTGAACCTTCTCTGCACTCCTCTATGGCAATAATGTCCTTCCTCAGATTTGGAGACCAAAACTGTACACAATACTCCAGGTGTGGTCTCACCAAGACCCTGTACAACTGCAGTAGAACCTATCTGCTCCTAGATGGCTCTCTGAGACCGAGACACATTTGTTGCCTCCTTAACCCAGACCCATCGATCTCACTCCCCCTCCTGTCTCCAGAGTGACCTGGTCCCAAGTCAGGTATAATTGGCAACTGATAGAGAGCAGAGGATGTAAGGGTGAGGCTGGAGGAGAGGAGAGAGGGTGTACAGGCAATATTAACAGTGCAAATCCAAAGTCCGTGGTGTAACCAAAGACACAGTCGGTGGAAGATCACAGTCGCTGGGCAGTGTTCAAGAGCCTGATGGTTGTTGGGAAGAAGCTGTTCTTGAATCTGGTGGTCACGGTTTTCAGGCTCCTGTACCTTCTTCCCATGTTAGCAGCGAGAGGTGGCCAGGGTGGTGTGGGTCTCTGATGATGCTGGCTGCCTTCTTGAGGCAACGGGTCCTGTAGATCCCATCGATGGTGGGGGGTCAGTACCTGTGATGGACCGGGCTGTGTCCACCACTTTTTGCAACTTTCTATGTTCAATGATTTATCAAGTCAAGTTTATTTGTCACATACACATACGAGATGTGCAGTGAAATGAAAGTGGCAATGCTCGCGGACTTTTGTGCAAAAGACAAACAACAAAACAACCAAACAAATTATAAACACAATCATAACACACATTTTACCTCTATTCAATGTTGTATGTTATATGTTGTATGTTATATGTTGAGTGTTATATGTTTCTGTAGTCAATGTTATACGTTGCGTGTTCTACATTCACGGTTCTATATTCAATCTCAC
>JAWMAR010000250.1:3490527-3586228 GCA_036785375.1 Leucoraja ocellata
TAAATGTCCACTCAGCACCTGGTCCTGGCTGGAACATGGACTAGGAAACACAGATGTACAAGCAAGGAACTGCAGGTGGCTGGTTTATTTAAAAAAAACACACAAATTGCTGGAGTAACTCAGATGTGAGATGCATCTAAGATAGATACAAAACACTGGAGTAACTCAGCGGGTCAGGCAGCATCTGTGGAGAACATGGATAGGTGACGTTCACAGAGTGCTGGAGTAACTCAGCGGGTCAGGCAGCATCTGTGGAGAACATGGATAGGTGAGCTTTCACAGAGTGCTGGAGTAACTCAGCGGGTGCAGCAGCATCTATGGAGCTAAGGAAATAGGCAACGTTTTCGGGCCGAAACCCCTTCTGGGTTTCGGCCTGAAACATTGCCTATTTCCAGAAGGATTTCCAGCCCGAAACGTTGCTTATTTCCTTAGCTCCATAGATGCTGCTGCACCATAACTCAGTGGGTCAGGCAGCATCTGTGGAGAACATGGATAGGTGATGTTTCACAGAGTGCTGGAGTAACTCAGCGGGTCAGGCAGCATCAGTGGAGAACATGGATAGGTGACATTTCACAGAGTGCTGGAGTAACTCAGCGGGTCAGGCAGCATCAGTGGAGAACATGGATAGGTGACGTTTCACAGAGTGCTGGAGTAACTCAGCGGGTCAGGCAGCATCTCTGGTGAGAAGGAATGGGTCGTCGAGTTTCGGGTCGAGACCCTTCTTCAGACTGACATCAGAGGAGAAAGATATACATAGATAAGGAAGGGTGGGGTGTGGAACAGGGCAAGGAGAATGGAGATCAAAGCATTTGTAGAATCAATGATTGTTAGCAAGATGTAGTCGGAGACAGTCGGAGACTGGGAAGGGGGAGGGGACGGAGAGAGAGGGAAAGCAAGGGCTACTTGAAGTTAGAGGAAGTCAATGTTCATACTGCCAGAGGTGTAAGCTGCCCAAGCAAATCATTATTGATTATTGTATATTATCTGTGAGTTATTGGGTCAACGGGACTGCAGCAGGTAAGGATTGCGTTGCTCCATGCCGATGTACATGACAATTAGGCACCTTGACCCTTGACCCTTGACCCTTGACCCTTGACCCTTGAGTGTGTGTGAGCTGGTGCTGCTGCGAGAAGCTGATATATTCACCACCACACCACAGCAATGAGATAAATGCAGTTGCACTGCCGCATGTCCACAGGGACACGATAAGAAGTATATAAATGCTAATCCTTTCTAATCTCTGCTGATCTGGTTGGATGTTGGAGCAGTGTTGATGTTGAGAGCAGGTGAGTAGCTGCCGTTCACTCTGCCCATGACCACAGCCTTTCAATGCAAGGACATACCTTTTAGAATATACATGGAGAGAAATGTATTTAGTCAGAGGGTGGTGAATCTGTGAATTATTTCCCACAGACGGCTGTGGAGGCCATAAGTCAGTGGGTATTTTTAAGGTGGAGATTGACAGATTCTTGATTAGTACGGTGTCAAGGGTTATGGGGAGAGGCAGGAGAATGGGGTTAGGTGGGCAAGATAGATCAGCCATGAGTGAATGGTGGAATAGACTTGATGGGCCGAATGGCCTAATTCCTCGCCTGTGACTTACAAACTTATGAACTATTAAATCTTTCCCTTCTCACCTTAAACCTATGCCAGCTCATACTTTAGTCTAGTTTAGAGATACAGCTCGTAAACAGGCCCATCGGCCCACCGAGTCCGTGCCGACCAGCGATCCCCGCACACTAACACTATCCTACACACACTAGGGACAATTTACATTTACATCCAAAGCAAGCGTTGTCTGCGGAGGGCGCTCAGCATCGCCAAGGACTGCTCTCACCCCAACCATGGACTGTTTACCCTCCTACCATCCGGGAGGCGCTACAGGTCTCTCCGATGCCGAACCAGCAGGTCCGAGGAACAGCTTCTTCCCGGCGGCTGGTCACTCTACTCAACAACGTACCTCGGTGACTGCCAATCACCACCCCTTCCGGACACTTATTATTATTTATTTCAAATCGTTTGCTATGTCGCTCTTCCAGGGAGATGCTAAATGCATTTCGTTGTCTCTGTACTGTACACTGACAATGACAATTAAATTGAATCTGAATCTGAATCTGAATTTACACCAAGCCAATTAACCTACAAACCTGCACGTCTTTGGAGTGTGGGAGGAACTGACGATCTCAGAGAAAACCCACGCAGGTCACGGGGAGAACGTGCAAACTCCGTACAGACAGCACCCGTAGTCGGGATCGAACCTGGTCTCTGGCGCTGTGAGGCAGCAGCGTAAACCTGTTCCACCCAGTATCCGGGTCCCCAGGAATACATAGGCGTAATGGACTTAAATTGCTGATGCTGCAAATGATTCTCGTTGCTATTAAGACGGATAAATAGTGTGTGGGGGTCGAACGATTAAAATGTTGCACTCTGATGATGATTCAAAGCTGTCCCCAGAAGATCATCTTCACTGCACCACGATGGTTCTCTTCTTACAATCCATCTGTTGCTTTCCTTTTCCATCAGAGTGTCCCTGCCAATTCTTGGTATGATTGTTCTGATTTGGGCCCTCGTTGATCCATTGTTAATGAGGGTTTGCTGAGAATTATGCAGTGGAATGGTGTACCGCTAATTCCCACAACATCGCTTTGCTTCTACACACACACAGTTTTGGCTTCAATCTCACCTCCACCTTCTCATTCAGCTCATCTCTGTCCTTGCTCTGCTCAGCCTTGGACCAGGGCCCTCGCTTTCCCAATTGAACAAAAACTAATTTGCAATAAAGGAAAATTGTTATTGTAGCATTTGGCAGCAAGCTCTCATTACCCTGGGCACTCAGTATAACTATTGGTCTAGATTAAACCCAATTTTTGATGTTAATAGTCACATAGTGATACAGCATGGAAACAGGCCTTCAGCCCAACTTGCCCACACCGGCCAACATGTCCCAGCTACACCAGTCCCACCTGCCTGCGCTTGGCCCATATCCCTCCAAACCTGTCCTATCCATGTACCTGTCTAACTGTGTCTTAAACGTTGGGATAGTCCCAGCCTCAACTACCTCCTCTGGCAGCTCGTTCCATACACCCACCACCCTCTGTGTGAAAAAGTTACCCCTCAGATTCCTATTAAATCTTTTCCCCTTCACCTTAAACCTGTGTCCTCTGGTCCTCGATTCCCCGACTCTGCAGGAGAAACCCACGCAGGTCCCGGGAGAACGTGCAAACTCCGTATAGACAGCACCCGTAGTCAGGATCGAACCCGGGTCTCTGGCGCTGTGAGGCAGCAACTCTACCCGCTGCCCCACCGTGCCTGTACACCTCCATTATAATCTCAGTGGTACAGGGTGGCAATGGAGAAACATTGAAACATAGACAATAGGTGCAGGAGGAGGCCATTCGGCCCTTCGAGCCTGCACCGCCATTCAATATGATCTTGGCTGATCATCCAAAATCAGTTCCCCGTTCCTGCCTTCTCCCCATATCCCTTGATTCTGTTAGCAGTTAGAGGTAAATCTAAGGCCCCTGTCCCACTTAGAAAACCTGAACGGAAACCTCTGAGACTTTGCGCCCCACCCAAGGTTTCCGTGCGGTTCCCGGAGGTTGCAGGTGGTTGCCGGAGGTTGCAGGTAGTGGAAGCAGGTAGGGAGACTGACAAAAACCTCCGGGAACCGCCACGGAAACCTTGGGTGGGGCGCAAAGTCTGCAGAGGTTTCCGTTCAGGTTTCCTAAGTGGGACAGGGTCATTACTCTCTCTTGTAGGAGATGGAGAGTCAGCTCTCGCTGCCCGCTGTACTAGCTGTGCCTGGACACTGCCAGCTGACCCTTCCCTCCCTCCCTCACTGACCCATGCCAGCCAGTAACAGCCCACTCCTTGTGTTAAAGCTGTTGCCGCTGCGATCACAGGGAGAGCAGATGGTGTTGGTTTTGGAGAAGCGTCAAGTCTTGCCCATTGGATCTGGGCAGAATGTATAATTGGATTAGTTAATGGCTTTGCTGAATAAACTGCGGGTTATAATGAGGTTGCAAATAGAGTTGCTTCAGAATTCAAGTGTGGAGTTGTGGATACAGAGGCTAATCCTGCCCTCATGCTGACGGCATTATTGGGCATTATCAGATAGAAGTCCCTTATTCTAAAACAAATTGACATCTCCTTTGAGCTGATGGTTCTGTGGATTGAAGGACTCTGATTATAATTATTTTGTCAACCTTGTAAGGGCACGAACATTTAATAACATAGAAACATAGAAATAGGTGCAGGAGTAGAGGCATTCGGCCCTTCGAGCCTGCACCGCCATTCAATATGATCATGGCTGATCATCCAACTCAGTATCCCGTACCTGCCTTCTCTCCATACCCCCTGATCCCCTTAGCCACAAGGGCCACATCTAACTCCCTCTTAAATATAGCCAATGAACTGGCCTCAACTACCCTCTGTGGCAGAGAGTTCCAGAGATTCACCACTCTCTGTGTGAAATAAGTTCGACTGCAACTGCCCACAATACTGAGAGTGGAGGCTGTGCATTCAGATCCCTGGCAGAGGTTGGTCAGCTGTTGACTTTCTCATCATCAGCGGCACGGTGGTGCAGCGGGTAGAGCTGCTGCCTCACAGCGCCAGAGACCGGGTTCAATCCTGACTAGCGGTGCTGTCTAGTTTAGCTTAGTTTAGTTTAGAGATACAGCGCGGAAACAGGCCCTTCGGCCCACCGAGTCCGTACCGACCAGCGATCCCCACACGCTAACACAATCCTACAGAAGGATGAGAGGGCATCTCATTGAAACATGTAAGATTGTTAAGGGTTTGGACTCGCTAGAGGCAGGAAACATGTTCCCGATGGTGGGGGAGTCCAGAACCAGGGGCCACACACACACACACAGTTTAAGAATAAGGGGTAAGCCATTTAGAACGGAGACGAGGAAACATCTTTTTCACCCAGAGAGTTGTGAGTCTGTGGAATTCTCTGCCTCAGAGGGCGGTGGAGGCCGGTTCTCTGGATGCTTTCAAGAGAGGGCTAGATAGGGCTCTTAAAGATAGCGGAGTCAGGGATATGGGGAGAAGGCAGGGACGGGGTACTGATTGGGGATGATCAGCTATGATCACATTGAATGGCGGTGCTGGCTCGAAGGGCCGAATGGCCTCCTCCTGCATCTATTGTCTATTGTCTTTGGGATGTGGGAGGAAACCGGAGCACCTGGAGAAAACCCACGTGGTCTCATGGAGAACATGCAAACTCCATAAAAACAGCGACGGTGGTCGGGATTGAACCCGGGGTCTGTGGCGCTGTGAGGCAGCAGCTCCACCCGCTGCACCACCGTGCCGACACAGAATCTCAGAATGAGTGGAATTTTCAATCTCTTGCCTGAGGACAGGTTTAAACAAAGCTCGATTCAGCTGGATCATAAACACAACACAGACTTTGTCAGCAGCATGCCTCCGTGCCATTAGTATTCTGTCAAATGGCTCATTATTAATACAATGCTTATTTTTTAATTCAGAATGATTTTCTTTTTGAGGAATTGTTTCTTTTGTCTGTGATTTTGGGTGAATGTTTTGTTGAAACCAAGAATGATGTCCTCGGTTTAACCCGGCACTTGCAGTCCCTCACCGGAGTTGGTGGGTCCGTTGTCAGATTCTATCAGCGTGTGAAACCAATGAAAGCTTCGCAGCCAGGAACAGCCGTGGCCCCTGGTGGATGGTAGACTCGGCAGGTGGAGAACCGTGTGTCTCCGTGTGTCGTCGCGTTGTTCCGAGTTGTTCCGTGTAGTCCGTTGTCTCCGTGTTTTTCCATGTTACACGTGTCTCCGTGTGTCCCCGTGTTGTTCCGTGTGTCACCATGTTGTTCAGGTTTGTCCCGTGTTGTCCCGTGTTGTCCCCGTGTTTGTCCATGTTATCTCCGTGTGTCTCCGTGTTCCGTGTTTTTCCGTGTTACACGTGTCTCCGTGTGTCTCCGTGTTGTCCCGTGTTGTCCCGTGTGTCTCCGTGTGTCACCGTGTTGTCCCGTGTTGTCCCGTGTTGTCCCGTGTGTCTCCGTGTTGTCCGTGTTGTCTCCGTGTGTCTCCGTGTGTCTCCGTGTTGTCCCGTGTTGTCCCGTGTTGTCCCGTGTTGTCCCGTGTTGTCCCGTGTGTCTCCGTATTATCTCCGTGTGTCTCCGTGTGTCTCCGTGTGTCTCCGTGTGGTTCCGTGTTATCTCCGTGTTGTCCTGTGTTGTCCCGTGTGTCTCCGTATTATCTCTGTGTGGTTCCGTGTTGTCCCGTGTGTCTCCGTGTTATCTCCGTGTGGTTCCGTGTTGTCCCGTGTGTCTCCGTGTTATCTCCGTGTTGTCCCGTGTTGTCCCGTGTGTCTCCGTGTTATCTCCGTGTGTCACCGTGTTGTCCCATGTTGTCCCGTGTTGTCCAGTGTTGTCCCGTGTGTCTCCGTGTGGTACACACACACAAAGCTGGCAGAACTGATTGGGAAACATTATGAAGATCGCTTCATTAACACTCCAGTAAATCTTTGCTGAATAAGAATCACTTTCTCTTTCATTATCACTTCAGAAGTTTTGTGAACTGTGACATTTTCTCAAAACAAAAGTTAACAGCTTGTGTCAGCGCACTCCAGTGGACGCCTCTGCCAACCCGAACATCAGTCTTGCCACAGAACTGGTACACTGGAGCACAGCACACACTGTGGGAGGGGCAGAACTCTTCTGTGTTTTGTGCCCCATGCAGAAACAGATACACAGAGATGTGGAGAACATGGATAGGTGACGTTTCACAGAGTGCTGGAGTAACTCAGCGGGACAGGCGGCATCTCTGGAGAGAAGGAATAGGTGACGTTTCGGATCGAAACCCTTCTCCAGACTCTACAAGATCAATGTGTTTAAGAAGGAACTGCAGATGCTGGAAAATCGAAGGTAGACAAAAATGCTGGAGTAACTCAGCGGGTGCAGCAGCATCTATGGAGCGAAGGAAATAGGCAACATTTCGGGCCGAAACTCTTCTTCAGACCCTTTGAATTGCAAAGGATTAAGGAGAGACGTCCATAAAGAGTGTGTGTTTAACCACGATTGCTCATGTTATTCCTCAGGAACGTTTGCTCTGAGGCATCACTTGAGTGAGTGGGACTGTAACATATCATATTTGATTGAGCTGTCGTTGTGTGAAGCATTCATTGTAAATCTGCCGGAACAGACATTTGCTAGGAGCACACGACACACAGAAATGACCGGTGTTTGGGCCACGCAAGCCTGCGTCCACTATCGTGTGTCGGTCAGGAAATAGATGTGGCGTTTGCAACACAACTAGACATCTGCTAATGTGTGGGATGGAACTGCAGATGCTGGTTTAATCCAAAGATGCTGGAGTAACTCAGCGGGTCAGGCAGCATCTCTGGAGAGTCAATAGTCAATTTATTTGTCATTTGGACCCCTTGAGGTCCAAACGAAATGCCGTTTCTGCAGCCATACATTACAAACACATAGACCCAAGACACAACATAATTTACATAAACATCCATCACATAGCTGTGATGGAAGGCCAAAAAAAACTTTTCTCTCCACTGCACCCCCCCCCCCCCCCCCCGATGACAGAGTCAAAGTCAAGCCCCCGGCTGCCGATGGCGATTGCCCGCGGCCATAAAGCCACGCCGGGTGGTGCAAGGTCGCACACCGGGTCTTGGTGTTAGAGCCCCCGGCGTGCGCTCGCAGAGTCCCGCGGCCATTCCAAGCTGCGCGGGGCAGTGCTGTAAGGCCCCGCTCCAGGAGCTCTTCGACCCCGCAACTCGGGCGGGAGAAGTCGCCGTTGCGGGAGCCCTGAAAAGCGGTCTCCCTCCAGGGACCCGCGGGCTCCCGGTGCCGCCGTCCGCCAGACCCGCAGTTGCAGCCTCCGAATCTCCGGAGGTCAGGCCGCAGCAGCAGCAGCGCTCCACCCGCTCCGGACTCGGCCAGCTCCACGACGGTGAGGTGGAGTCGGCACCAGAGTCCCCGGTCTTCTCCTGTTGGAGGCCGCTCGTCGTTGCAGCCCCAACGACAACAGAGACCCGACAAAGAAAAGGTCGGGTCTCCCGTGCAGGGAGAGATTTAAAAGTTACACCCCTCCCTCCCACCCCACCCCCACCCCCACCCCCCCACACACACATACACCCCAACAAAAAATAACAAAAACTACATAGAAACATAGACAAAGAATAATAAAAACGCGGACGGGCTGCAGAGGCCGCTGCTGACCAGAGTCGCGCCGCCTACCTCCACTGCGAGAGATGGAATGGGTGATGTTTCCGATCGAGACCAGCTGACGGAGGGTCTCGACCCAGAATAGGCCCTTCGGCCCACAATGCCCATGTCGAACATGATGCCGACATAGAGGGTGAGGTTACCCTTTGATGATGTCGGCTGCTTTCCTGAGGCAGCGTGAAGTGTAGATGGAGTCAGTGGAGGGGAGTGTGGTGTGTGTGATGGACTGGGCTACATCTACAATGGTGGGGAGTGTGGTGTGTGTGATGGACTGGGCTACATCTACAATGGTGGAGAGTGTGGTGTGTGTGATGGACTGGGCTACATCTACAATGGTGGGGAGTGTGGTGTGTGGGACTGGGCTACATCTACAATGGTGGGGAGTGTGGTGTGTGTGATGGACTGGGCTACATCTACAATGGTGGGGAGTGTGGTGTGTGTGGGACTGGGCTACATCTACAATGGTGGGGAGTGTGGTGTGTGTGATGGTCTGGGCTACATCTACAATGGTGGGGAGTGTGGTGTGTGGGACTGGGCTACATCTACAATGGTGGGGAGTGTGGTGTGTGTGATGGACTGGGCTACATCTACAATGGTGGGGAGTGTGGTGTGTGTGGGACTGGGCTACATCTACAATGGTGGGGAGTGTGGTGTGTGTGTGGGACTGGGCTACATCTACAATGGTGGGGAGTGTGGTGTGTGTGTGGGACTGGGCTAAATCTACAATGGTGGGGAGTGTGGTGTGTGTGGGACTGGGCTACATCTACAATGGTGGGGAGTGTGGTGTGTGTGTGGGACTGGGCTAAATCTACAATGGTGGGGAGTGTGGTGTGTGTGTGGGACTGGGCTAAATCTACAATGGTGGGGAGTGTAGTGTGTGTGTGGGACTGGGCTACATCTACAATGGTGGGGAGTGTGGTGTGTGTGTGGGACTGGGCTACATCTACAATGGTGGGGAGTGTGGTGTGTGTGTGATGGACTGGGCTACATCTACAATGGCGGGGAGTGTGGTGTGTGGGACTGGGCTACATCTACAATGGTGGGGAGTGTGGTGTGTGTGTGGGACTGGGCTACATCTACAATGGTGGGGAGTGTGGTCTGTGTGTGGGACTGGGCTACATCTACAATGGTGGGGAGTGTGGACTGTGTGATGGACTGGGCTACATCTACAACTCCCTTGTGGTCTTGGGCAGAGCTGTTTCCAAGCCAAGCAGTGATGCAACAATGGGGCATCGACCAACATTGAACATAGACCAGTTCAGTGCAGGAACTTTATCCCTGTGGCCACGTGTGTTTCCACCGAGTGCCTCATCCTAAAGCCGAAACCGATTTGTAGTTAACTAGCCCTCAGTAAACTGCCCCTAGTCTGTAGGGAGTGTATCCTCCAGCAGGTCTGACCTTTACCCTTGGAGCAGCGAGTGGAGCAGGGAATCCAACACACCCTCCACAGTCTGAAGAAGGGTCTCGACCCGAAACGTCACCCATTCCTTCTCCCCAGAGAAGCTGCCTGTCCCGCTGAGTTACTCCAGCATGTTGTGCCTTTGTGTTAGAGATTCCTCGTGTCTGGGTGATGACTCTGACTATATTTATGAGGATGGTTTTCCCTTTGATGTGTAGATGATGTAGTCAGTGCCACATCAGGAGGATTCACTGATATTTAAACAAATTCATACGCGATGCAGATTCATTGAACAGTTACCAACCTGAGATAATTCCATTCCTCTCGACTAGGTGTTAGATAATTGACTACCTAGAATTAGTGTGAATGGGTGATCGATGGTTGATGTGGACTCATTGGGCCAAAGATATTGCTTTCACACTGTCTCTCTGACTAAACTAAATAATTGTGTTGCAGGAAGATTGTTCCCGATGTTGGGGAAGTCCAGGACAAGGGGTCACAGCTTAAGGATATGGGGGAAATCCTTTAAAACCGAGATGAGAAGAACTTTTTTCACACAGAGAGTGGTGAATCTCTGGAACTCTCTGCCACAGAAGGTAGTTGAGACCACACAGTTCATTGGCTATATTTAAGAGGGAGTTAGATGTGGCCCTTGTGGCTGAGGGGATCAGAGGGTATGGAGAGAAGGCAGGTACGGGATACTGAGTTGGATGATCAGCCAAAAACTCAGCGGGTGCAGCAGCATCTATGGAGTGTAGGAAATAGGCAACGTTTCGGGTCGAAACCCAAAGGGTTTCGACCCGAAACGTTGCCTATTTCCTTTGGGAAAGAGTTGGATGATCAGCCATGATCATATTGAATGGCGGTGCAGGCTCGAAGGGCCGAATGGCCTACTCCTGCACCTAATTTCTATGTTTCTATGTTTCTATATATGCATCTGGTGCTTCTTTGTGCCTTGATGAGGTGACAAGAGAGAAAATGTTCTGGTCTCATTGACAAGCATGCAGAAAGGCAGGAGCAGATTGCATATTGCACCAGTCCTTGTATGTTAAGTGCCATGTTATGTTATTTGTATTGTGCAGAGTGGAACAAGTCAATTATCTAACACCAAGTCGAGAGGAATGGAATTATCTCAGGTTGGTAACTGTTTGCATCTGTATCGTGTATAAACCTGTTTAAATATCAGTGGACCCCGTGATGTGGCGCTGGATACATCAGCCACACGACAAAGGGGAACCCATCCTCATGAATATAGTCAATCACAGGAATCTCCAGCGAAAAAACAAATGCTGGAGTAACTCAGCGGGACAGGCAGCATCTCTGGGGAGAAGGAATGGGTGACGTTTCGGGTCGAGACCCTTCCTCAGACTGTGGAGGGTGTGTTGGATTCCCTGCTCCACTTGCTGGCCCAAGGGTGAAGGCAGCTGGGCCCAGACCTGCTGGGGGATGCCGATTGGTTTTGTGTACAGAGTACACAAGCCATATACTTTTTCGTTTTAGTTTTAGTTTAGAGATACAGCGTGGAAACAGGCCCTTCGGCCCACCGAGTCCACACCGACCAGCGGTCCCCGTCCACTAATACTATCCCACACACACACTAGGGACAATTTACACATACACCAAGCCAATTAACCTACAAACCTGCACTTACAAAATTCTTAAGGGGTTGGACAGGCTAGATGCAGGAAGATTGCTCCCGATGTTGGGGAAGTCCAGGACAAGGGGTCACAGCTTAAGGATAAGGGGGAAATCCTTTAAAACCGAGATGAGAAGAACTTTTTTCACACGGAGAGCGGTGAATCTCTGGAACTCTCTGCCACAGAGGGTAGTTGAGGCCAGTTCATTGACTATATTTAAGAGGGAGTTAGATGTGGCCGTTGTGGCTAAGGTGATCAGGGGGTATGGAGAGAAGGCAGGTACGGGATACTGAGTTGGATGATCAGCCAAAAACTCAGCGGGTGCAGCAGCATCTATGGAGCATTGGAAATAGGCAACGTTTCGTCCTGAAACCCTTCGGGTTTCGACCCGAAACGTTGCCTATTTCCTTTGGGAAAGAGTTGGATGATCAGCCATGATCATATTGAATGGCGGTGCAGGCTCGAAGGGCCGAATGGCCTCTACTCCTGCACCTGATTTCTATGTTTCTATGTCTATGTTTCTATGTCTTTGGAGTGCGGGAGGAAACCGGAGCACCCGGAGAAAACCCACGCAGCTCACGGGGAGAACGTACGTGCAAACTCCGTACAGACAGCACCCGGAGTCAGGATCGAACCCGGGTCCCTGGCGCTGTGAGGCAGCAGCTCTACCCGCTGCACCACCGTGTCCGCCCTGTTTCCTCTTGAACTTCTCCTGACACTGCATCAAGACTTTGTGCCAGACTCGCATTCAATGGGATTGTCAGTGGTAAAGTGAAAGTGTTTAACCTTGACAGCTCAATAGTAATGTCTATCCACGGGCAATGCACTGCTCACAGAAGGGAGATAGATAATGGCTGCATTGTAATATTCCTCCCCCTCCTACAATTCTTCTTTCCCTCACAACTTTTGTTCTTCTTATTTATCTTTCAATCACAACTAATTGCTTTCAATCTGAAATTGCCTTCCTTCCATCCACTCCCTGTGCGATTGCCCAAAGTGCTCATTCTTTACCTAATACATCCTCTCCATTCTCAAATACACCCTCCCTAAATATCACTTGCAACCAGATCAGATTCAATTTTAATTGTCATTGTCAGTGTACAGTACAGAGACAACGAAATGCATTGACAACGAAATGCATTGACAATGAAAACCATTCACACTACCCAGAGGCTGTGAAACTAACAGCCACCAATGTACCTCCGTTCCACTGATGCTCCACCTCCCAAGCCCCCCCCCCATCCCATAGAAACATAGAAATTAGGTGCAGGAGTAGAGGCCATTCGGCCCTTTGAGCCTGCACCATTCGCCATTCAATATGATCATGGCTGATCATCCAACTCAGTATCCCGTACCTGCCTTCTCTCCATACCCCCTGATCCCTTTAGCCACAAGGGCCACATCTAACTCCCTCTTAAATATAGCCAATGAACTGTGTGGCCTCAACTGGCCTCAAATAGGGCCGAAACCCAAAGGAAATAGGCAACGTTTCGGGTCGAAACCCGAAGGGTTTCGGGACGAAACGTTGCCTATTTCCTACGCTCCATAGATGCTGCTGCACCCGCTGAGTTTTTGGCTGATCATCCAACTCAGTATCCCGTACCTGCCTTCTCTCCATACCCTCTGATCCCCTCAGCCACAAGGGCCACATCTAACTCCCTCTTAAATATAGCCAATGAACTGTGGCCTCGACCACCCTCTGCGGCAGAGACTTCCAGAGATTCACCACTCTCTGTGTGAAAAAAGTTCTTCTCATCTCGGTTTTAAAGGATTTCCCCCTTATCCTTAAGCTGTGACCCCTTGTCCTGGACTTCCCTAACATCGGGAACAATCTTCCTGCATCTAGCCTGTCCAACCCCTTAAGAATTTTGTAAGTTTCTATAAGATCCCCTCTCAATCTTCTAAATTCTAGAGAGTATAAACCAAGTCTATCCAGTCTTTCTTCATAAGACAGTCCTGACATCCCAGGAATCAGTCTGGTGAACCGTCTCTGCACTCCCTCTATGGCAATAATGTCCTTCCTCAGATTTGGAGACACCCCCCCCCACTCACTGAGGGACATTGAATACCTCCTTCTGACCACATAGGTGACGTTTCACAGAGTGCTGGAGTAACTCAGCGGGTCAGGCAGCATCTGTGGAGAACATGGATAGGTGACGTTTCACAGAGTGCTGGAGTAACTCAGCGGGTCAGGCAGCATCTGTGGAGAACATGGATAGGTGACATTTCACAGAGTGCTGGAGCAACTCAGCGGGTGCAGCAGCATCTATGGAGCTAAGGAAATAGGTAACGTTTCGGGCCGAAACCCAGAAGGGTTTCGGCCCAAAACGTTGCCTATTTCCAGAAGGGTTTCGGCCTGAAACGTTACCTATTTCCTTAGCTCCATAGATGCTGCTGCACCATAACTCAGTGGGTCAGGCAGCATCTGTGGAGAACAGGGATAGGTGACGTTTCACAGAGTGCTGGAGTAACTCAGCGGGTCAGGCAGCATCTGTGGAGAACAGGGATAGGTGACGTTTCACAGAGTGCTGGAGTAACTCAGCGGGTCAGGCAGCATCTGTGGAGAACATGGATAGGTGACGTTACACAGAGTGCTGGAGTAACTCAGCGGGTCAAGGAAATAGGTGATGTTTCAGGTCACGAGTGATGACCCTTCATTAATTCCCTTTCCCTCCACGTTTAAATGTTTCATTACATGAGAGACGTCCCCCATTAAACTGGCAGCTTCTTTAGGGCAAATTAAAGATTAGGTTTTACCATCACACTTCCATTAAGGAGAACCTTACATCAGTCAACCTAAACGACCTGTTTGTGCACATTACGGCATCAGTAACTGTGCGAGATATAGATTTTTTTTTTAAAACACAACTCTGGAGGATTGAGAGATCCTGGGGCCTCAGAAAAAATAAGGCATAAATTTTACATGAAATAAAATAAGCTGTCTGGTAAAATAATTGCAGAGAGAGAGAAGTCAGAAGCATGAGCCATTAACGCCCTTCTGCTGCTCTCCCACAACTGTTCCAGCAGAAATACTGCATCTGTAAAGGCCAAAATCAATTTTCACATCCGCCAGGGAGGGAACGCAATGAGCAACACAACTCGGGAAGCCGGTGATGCTGATTTTTGACGTTAGTGGTATTGAGATTGGGAGTGGGAATAGTGTTTCACAAAGCTTGCCCCATCGCCAACAAACTTCACTTAAACGCAGTTACTGTGGGGGCTAGCGGCTCCTGTGGCAAATGTAACGTTAGTTATTTTCCTGCAGTGAGATTACATAATAGTCCGTCACTCCCACAGAGAGACACAGAGTGCTGGAGTAACTCAGCGGGTCAGGCAGCATCTGTGGAGAACATGGATAGGTGACGTTTCACAGAGTGCTGGAGCAACTCAGCGGGTCAGGCAGCATCTGTGGAGAGCATGGATAGGTGACGATTCACAGATTGCTGGAGTAACTCAGCGGGTCAGGCAGCATCTGTGGAGAGCATGGATAGGTGACGATTCACAGAGTGCTGGAGTAACTCAGCGGGTCAGGCAGCATCTGTGGAGAGCATGGATAGGTGACGATTCACAGAGTGCTGGAGTAACTCAGCGGGTCAGGCAGCATCTATGGAGCTAATGAAATAGGTAACGTTTCGGGCCGAAACCCGTAAGGGTTTCGGCCCGAAACGTTGCCTATTTCCAGAAGGATTTCGGCCCCGAAACGTTGCCTATTTCCTTCGCTCCATAGATGCTGCTGCACCATAACTCAGCGGGTCAGGCAGCATCTGTGGAGAACATGGATAGGTGACGTTTCACAGAGTGCTGGAGTAACTCAGCGGGTCAGGCAGCATCTGTGGAGAACATGGATAGGTGACGTTTCACAGAGTGCTGGAGTAACTCAGCGGGTCAGGCAGCATCTGTGGGGAACATGGATAGGTGATGTTTCGGGTCGAGACCCTTCTTCATGAGAGGGGGAGAAGAGAGCTGGGGGAGGGGAGAGACTGGCAGGTTACAGGTCTGAGTGAAGTCGTTGGGACTTATAGTTATACAACATATTGGTGAGGCTGTAATTGGAGTGTTATGTTCAGTTTTGGTTGTCCTGGTAAATCTTTCCCCCCCCCCCCCGCCTTAAACCAATGTCCACTGGTTCTCAATTGCCCTACTCGGGGCAAGAGACTCTTAGTGTCTCTACCCAATCTATTCCTCTCATGATTTTATACACCTCTATAAGATCACTGAAGACAGACACAAAAAGCTGGAGTAACTCAGCGGGACGGGCAGCATCTGTGGAGAACATGGATAGGTGACGTTTCACAGAGTGCTGGAGTAACTCAGTGGGTCAGTCAACATCTGTGGAGAACGTGGATAGGTGAGGTTTCACAGAGTGCTGGAGTAACTCAGCGGGTCAGGCAGCATCTGTGGAGAGAAGGAATGGGTGAAGTTTCAAGTCGAGACCCTCCTTCAGACCACTCCTCATTCTTCTGCTCTCCAAGGAATAGAATCCCAGCCTGCCCAACCTCTCCCTGTAGCTCACACACTCAAGCCCTGGCAACATACCTTGTGAACCTTCTCTGTATTCATCCCAGCTTAATGGCATCCTTCCTGCAGCAGTGTGACCAAAACTGAACACTGTCTTGTACAACCGTCAGATGATGTCCCAACTTCAATACTTATGATGAAGGCCAGCGTGCCTGACACTTTGTTAGACACAATGGAGGAGCGTGGCTTGGTTCGGCAACTTGAGCACCCTGGAGAGGAAGAGACTACAAAAAGTAGTAAACACTGCCCAGTCCATCATCGGCTCTGACCTTCCTTCCATCGAGGGGATTTATCACAGTCGCTGCCTCAAAAAGGCTGGCAGTATCATCAAAGACCCACACCATCCTGGCCACACACTCATCTCCCTGCTACCTTCAGGTAGAAGGTACAGGAGCCTGAAGACTGCAACATCCAGGTTCAGGAATAGCCACTTCCCCACAGCCATCAGGCTATTAAACCTGGCTCGGACAAAACTTTGATTATTAATAACCAATTATCTGTTATTTGCACTTAATCAGTTTATTTATTCATGTATGTGTATATATTTATATAATGGTATATGGACACACTGATCTGTTCTGTTGTAAATGCCTACTATATTCTGTTGTGCTGAAGCAAAGCAAGAATTTCATTGTCCTATCAGGGACACATGACAATAAACTCACTTGAACTTGAACTTGAAAGTGGGACTGGGAATGAGAATTCAAGTGTTTGGCAACTGGGAGATCAGGTAGGTTCAGGTGGGCTGAGCGAAGGTGATCAGCAAAACGATGGCCTAGTCTACGTTTGGGCTTGCCGATGTATAAGCTGCCAGAAGCCAGCCTTCCATCACTGCCCAGTGCAACATCCTGGCCTCATCTCTACCCTACTCTACTACAGTTTTTGTCATTGCTTTTTTTTTCTAAAGTGCTGTTTTTTTCCCCTATGTAAAAGAATATGTGACTCTGTCCAATTCTGTTTGTAGTTTGTTTGTTTGTCTCTTTGCACAAAGTCCGTGAGCGAGCATTCGCCACTTTTCATTTCACTGGACATCTCGTATGTCTACGTGACGAATAGACTTGACTCGACGACTCAGATTTCCCCACGAGCTTCCAATTGTCTGTTAGATAATTGCAGTTTGTGGTCCCATCGTCCGTGTGGCCCATGTGACAAGGAGATCCTGCCACCCACCGCAACACCACACACACACACAACGCCCAGTCTGATGTGATTATTCCCACCCTATTACTAAGATGCTCCCACGCTCCTGGTGAAGTCTTGCTGGAGGGGGGGGGGGGGGCTCATTAAGTGGACTCCAGCTGCCAGTTAATGGGCAGTATCCGCCACCACTCTCTCCGTGTTTCTTTGTCTCACCCTGGGGAATACTCCCTGCCCAGAACAATTATCCCCTGATTGGATCCCATAGTTGTGTCTCTGGGGGACGGACTGATTGGTGTGAAGCTGAGAGAAGCAAACTATGGGACCATGAACAGTGAACCATTGATAGTGTGAAAACGCAGAGCACAATCAGGAATCAGATGACAGAGGTTTAACCATATAACAATTACAGCACGGAAACAGGCCATCTCGACCCTTCTAGTCCGTGCCGAACACATAATCTCCCCTAGTCCCATCTACCTGCGCTCAGACCATAACCTTCCATTCCCTTCCCATCCATATAACTATCCAATTTATTTTTAAATGATAAAAACAAACCTGCCTCCACCACCTTCACTGGAAGCTCATTCCACACAGCTACCACTCTCTGAGTAAAGAAGTTCCCCCTCATGTTACCCCTAAACTTCTGTCCCTTAATTCTCAAGTCATGTCCCCTTGTTTGAATCTTCCCTACTCTCAGTGGGAAAAGCTTTTCCACGTCAACTCTGTCTATCCCTCTCATCATTTTAAAAACCTTTATCAAGTCCCCCCTTAACCTTCTGCGCTCCAAAGAATAAAGACCTAACTTAAGGTTTAAGGCTGAGTTACATTTAGCTCTTCGGTCTAACGGAATCAAGGGATTTGGGGAGAAAGCAGAGACAGGGAACTGATTTTGGATGTACACAAAAAAGCTGGAGAAACTCAGCAGGTGCAGCAGCATCTATGGAGCGAAGGAAATAGGCAACGTTTCGGGCCGAAACCCGGAAGGGTTTCGGCCCGAAACGTTGCCTATTTCCTTCCTGAAGGGTTTCGGGCCGAAACGTTGCCTATTTCCTTCCTGAAGGGTTTCGGGCCGAAACGTTACCTATTTCCTTCCTGAAGGGTTTCGGGCCGAAACGTTGCCTATTTCCTTCCTGAAGGGTTTCAGGCCGAAACGTTACCTATTTCCTTCCTGAAGGGTTTCGGGCCGAAACGTTACTTATTTCCTTCCTGAAGGGTTTCGGCCCGAAACGTTGCCTATTTCCTTCGCTCCATAGATGCTGCTGCACCCGCTGAGTTTCTCCAGCTTTTTTGTCTACCTTCGATTTTCCAGCATCTGCAGTTCCTTCTTAAACAAAACTGGTTTTGGATGATCAGCCTTGATCATATTAAATGGTGGTGCTAACTCAAAGGGCCAAATGGCCTCCTCCTGCACCTATTTTCTATGTTTCAAAGTATATATGATGGGAGGGGAAAGATTTAATAGGAACCTGGTCCTAGACTCTCCCACTAGTGGAAACATCCTCTCCACATCCACTCTATCCAGGCCTTTCACTATTCGGTAAGTTTCAATGAGGTCCTTCCCCTCATCCTTCTAAACTCCAGCGAGTACAGGCCCAGTGCCGGCAAACGCTCATCATATGTTAACCCACTCATTCCTGGGATCATTCATGTAAACTTCCTCTGGACTCTCTCCAGAGCCAGCACATCCTTCCTCAGATATGGTGCCCAAAACTGCTCACAAAGTCCATATCCCCACAACATGAATGAATAAATAAATAGCAGAGTACTTGCTCGTTGCGAACCAATTGTGTTTTGTTTGTAGACTTGCAAAAGCCCTCATCTACACAACCTGATTAAAAGGGACACATTTTGCTTAATTAAGATTCAATAACAATTAAGGGTTTTTTCTCATAAAAACAGCTTTGTAGAACAGAACAGGATAATTTGAAAGCTGAACTAAATAGTGTAATGTTTCCTAAAGCGCATTGAGCCAAAATTCAATTAAAAAGAAACAGTTCTTCTTTAAGCATGAATAATTTGAATTCTGGTGTGTACTAGATGGCTGGGGCACTGAATGTAATTTAAACAAATGGCGATCTTGTCCGTGACTAACATGGGCGGAAAGATCTCGGATAGCTCACAACAAACTCATTAGGCCAAGCGATCAGGGAGTTTCTACATGAAGGCGTGTGTGGTGAGTTGTTGAGGGAACGCTGTGTGATCACGGTGGCGCAGCGGGTAGAGTTGCTGCCTCACAGCGCCAGAGACCCGGGTTCAATCCCAACTACAGGTGCTGTCTGTACGGAGTTTGCACGTACTCCCCGTGACTGGGGAAGTCCAGGACAAGGGGTCACTGTTTAAGGATAAGGGGGAAATCTTTTAGGACTGAGATGAGAAAAACATTTTTTTTTCACACACAGAGAGTGGTGAATCTGTGGAACTCTCTGCCACAGAAGGTAGTTGAGGCCACACAGTTCATTGGCTATATTTAAGAGGGAGTTAGATGTGGCCCTTGTGGCTAAAGGGATCAGGGGGTATGGAGAGAAGGCAGGGATGGGATACTGAGTTGAATGACCAGCAATGATCATATTGAATGGCGGTGCAGGCTCGAAGGGCCGAATGGCCTCCTGCACCTATTGTCTATGTTTCTATGTGACCTGGGTGGGTTTTCTCCAAGATCTTCAGTTTCCTCCCACACTCCAAAGACGTGCAGGTTTGTAGGTTAATTGGCTTGGTGTAAATGTAAATTGTCACTAGTGTGTGTAGGATAGTGTTAGTGTGCGGGGATCGCTGGTCGGTGTGGACTCGATGGGCCGAAGGGCCTGTTTCCACGCTGTATCTCTAAACTAAACTAAACTCAGCCCTGGGGACCAGGATTCAATGTGAGCAATGTATTGGTGTGTTTTATTGACCTGCATAAAATGATTCATTCATAGTTAACAATAATCTACCATTGAACTAGCAACATGTGCCCTTTCATAAGTTCATGTCATAGGAGCAGAATTAGGCCATTTGGCCCATCAAGTCTACTCCGCCATTCAATCATGGCTTTTCCCTTTGAGAGTAGGGAAGATTCAAACAAGAGGACATGACTTCAGAATTAAGGGACAGAAGTTTAGGGGTAATATGAGGGGGAACTTCTTTACTCAGAGAGTGGTAGCGGTGTGGAATGAGCTTCCAGTGGAAGTGGTGGAGGCAGGTTCATTGGTATCATTTAAAAATAAATTGGATAGGCATATGGATGAGAAGGGAATGGAGAGTTATGGTATGAGTGCAGGCAGGTGGGACTAAGGGAAAAAAGTTGTTCGGCACGGACTTGTAGGGCCGAGATGGCCTGTTTCCGTGCTGTAATTGTTATATGGTTATATCTATCTCTCCCTCCTAACCCCATTCTCCTGCCTTCTCCCCATAACCCCTGACACTCGCACTAATCAAGAATCTATCTATCTCTGCCTTAAAAATATCCACTGACTTGTGGCCTCCACAGCCATCTGTGGCAATGAGTTCCACAGATTCACCACCCTCTGGATAAAGAAATTCCTCCTCATCTCCTTCTGAAAGGAACGTCTTTTGATTCTGGGGCTTTTAAAAGATGTTCCTTTCGGAAATAGATGAGGAGGAATTTGCTGAGTTTGGGACACAAACTACACACTTTCCAAGTTTGTCTGTCATAGAGTTGTACAGCACAGAGACAGGCCCTTCGGCCCACCGAGTCCGTGCCGACCAGCGATCCCCGCACACTAGCACTATCCTACACACACTAGGGACAATTTACATTTACACCAAGCCAATTCACCTACAAACCTGCACGTCTTTGGAGTGTGGGAGGAAACCGGAGCGCCCGGAGAAAACCCACGGGGAGAACGTGCAAACTCCGTATAGACAGCACCCGTGGTCGGGATCGAACCCTGGTCTCTGGCGCTGTGAGGCAGTAGCTCTACCCGCTGTGCCACATTGCCGCCCTGTCTTCCAGTAGCTGGGTAATACATAGTTAGTGCCTTACATGAAGCCATGGCCCATTGCAGTTTTATAAAATGCTTTATGATGCATCCAAGATCATTATTTGTTGAGTTATAGCCTTGTAACCGAGAGCCAGGTCTCCACGTAATGAAAACCAAGCAAGGTTCAGCCCTGGACTGATGGCAGAACAGCTGCCTTAATAAACCTGGTGACCACTTCATTAAACAGCAGCTTGTATAACCCTGACCCAACCTGTCAACCCTCCACTACCTGCCAGCCTGTTTGTATAGAATATAGGTATTATCTAAAGGCTGTTTATCTATTTAAATGCACAATCTCTCACCCGGAGCAGGGGAATCGAAAACCAGAGGACATAGGTTTAAGGTGAGGGAGGGGGGAAGATTTAATAGGAATCTGAAGGGGCATTTTTTTTTGCACAGTGTGTGATGGGCTGTAGAATGATCTGCCGGAGGAGGTAGTTGAGGCAGGTAAAATAACAACATTTAATAGACATTTGGACAGGTACATGGATAGGAAAGGTGTAGAGGGATATTGGACAAACATGGGCTAATGGGACGGGCTTGGATGGAGAATCTTGGTCAGCATGGATGTGTTCACAAGTTATTGGAGTAGAATTAGGCCATTCGGCCCATCGAGTCTACTCCGCCATTCAATCATGACTGATCTCTGCCACCTACTGTAATTCCATTCTCCTGCCTTCTCCCCACAACCCTTGACACCCAATTCTAATCAAGAATTTGTCTATCTCTGCCTTTAAAATATCCACTGACTTGGCCTCGAGTAGCAGACAATGAGACTAACCCAGCCCACAGCAAACAATGGCCAGTTTCCTTCATCATTGATACTGTTTTGCATATCTTTCATTCATTTGTTCCATATCTCTCTGCATCACCGTAAATGCCTCTCGTTTCCCCGCCCCCCGACTCTCAGCCTGAAGAAGGGTCTCGGCCCGAAACGTCACCCATTCCTTTTCTCCAGAGATGCTGCCTGTCCCGCTGAGTTACTCCAGCATTCTGTGTCTACACACATTCTCACACCCACTGGATTTAATATCTAATTGGACAGAGCCACAGACCGCTGTTAGTTCCAATACTTCTTTGGCCTCTAATTGGTTAAGTATTCAGGGACGGAGAATAATTTTCTCAGCCTGAAGTGAACAAGGAATAAGAAACACAATTCATATCTGAATTCCAAGGTCACCGGGCTTTCTCCTTAAGTCAATAATGTTGTCACCTTTTGGCCATGGCCTTTGACAAGCTGAGCTGAACGCTGCTGTGGGTTAAAGCTAAAGGTTGATCAGTACGGGTGTCAGGGGTTATGTGGTGAAGGCAGGAGAATGGGGTTGAGAGGGAAAGAAAGATCAGCCATGATTGAATGGCCAAGTAGACTTGATGGGCCGAATGGCCTAATTCTGCCCCTAGAACGTATGGACATATAAATGACAGGAATGATACCATGTTCATCTAATCTCCTGTGCTAACATCTAACAGTTTTCTTCCCAAAAACCCTTCCTCCCTCCACCACCTCCAGTTTAAATTCCATTTGGAATATTTTGGAGGACCAAGGAATATGTGCTCCATATCCCACCATTACCTGCATATCCTTCAGCCCACCTAAATACGTTTAAAATGTCACTATTGCATTTGCCTCCACCACCACCCCTGGCAGCATGTTCCAGGTACCCACCACTCTCTGTGTAAAACAACCTGCCCCACACATCTCCTTTACACTTTGTTCTTTCTCCCCGTAAAGCCATACTCACTAGGATTTGACATTTTCATCCTGATAACAAGGTTCTGACAAACGCGCCTATGTGTGCGACTTATAACCATATAACAATTACAGCACGGAAACAGGCCATCTCGGCCCTACAAGTCCGTGCCGAACAACTTTTTTTCCCCTTAGTCCCACCTGCCTGCACTCATACCATAACCCTCCATTCCCTTCTCATCCATATGCCTATCCAATTTATTTTTAAATGATACCAATGAACCTGCCTCCACCACTTCCACTGGAAGCTCATTCCACACCGCTACCACTCTCTGAGTAAAGAAGTTCCCCCTCATATTACTCCTAAACTTCTGTCCCTTAATTCTGAAGTCATGTCCTCTTGTTTGAATCTTCCCTATTCTCAAAGGGAAAAGCTTTTCCACATCAACTCTGTCTATGCCTCTCATCATTTTAAAGACCTCTATCAAGTCCCCCCTTAACCTTCTGCGCTCCAGAGAATAAAGACCTAACTTATTCAACCTATCTCTGTAACTTAGTTGCTGAAACCCAGGCAACATTCTAGTAAATCTCCTCTGTACTCTCTCTTTTAATGTTATATATTTCCATCAGGACTTCCCTCAGCCTCCGATATTCCAGACATTGTGTTTCTTCTGCCGGACGGGAGCGGGGAGAAGAAGGGATAACTGAGGGGGTGGGGGGTGGGACAGGGACAAGTTGATGTTGCTGCTTTCCCGAGGCAGCGTGAAGTGTAGATGGAGTCGATGGTGGGGAGTGTGGTGTGTGTGTGGGACTGGGCTACATCTACAATGGTGGGGAGTGTGGTGTGTGTGTGGGACTGGGCTACATCTACAATGGTGGGGAGTGTGGTGTGTGTGATGGTCTGGGCTACATCTACAATGGTGGGGAGTGTGGTGTGTGTGTGGGACTGGGCTACATCTACAATGGTGGGGAGTGTGGTGTGTGTGGGACTGGGCTACATCTACAATGGTGGGGAGTGTGGTGTGTGTGTGGGACTGGGCTACATCTACAATGGTGGGGAGAGTGAACTGGGCTACATCTACAATTCTCTGCAGTTTGATGAGGTTCTGTGCAGAGCTGTTCCCAAACCAAGCTGTGATGCAGGCTGGTCCACTAGTTATGGTGGGATGTATCGATGGTGGTTCCTTGACTAAACCACTTGTGTGAAGCCCTGGGTCGACTGACTGAAGGGAGGAGAGAAATTGGTGCAGAGTTTCAGAGCTCAATAGAACACCAACCCATCACACGATGAGATGAAGCCAAGAGGTGAACACACAACAGCTACAAGAGACAACTGAAGCTGGGGGTTGGGAACAGGTTATAACTCTATAAAGAACACAGTTAGTTATTAGACTCAACAATCAGGAACTGCTGAACACAACACTGGTGGAACAAGATCAAAGTTTCAGAAGTCTTCAAAAGTAGAATTATTGAGATTTCTTTGCTTGAAATAAGGCAAATGACGTTATTACTGCCTTTTACATTTTGACATTTGGAAGTGCAGCACCCCGAGCTCTATTCTAATGTGTGGACGTCTGAGCTGTGTAATTGCCAGCACTTCATGTAACCTGGAAAAAAGGCAGAGAGACCGGCTCCACACATCTGCAAGAAGGAGCCACGAGCAACTCTAGAAATTAGAAGGATTTTAATTTTAATCTCCATGGACTAGTTGTACTGAGCCCGTGGCGGTCCACACTCTTGCCAATTAACAGCCGAGCAATGAACATCCAGAGATTTAAAATGAACAAAATGCAAATTCCGGAAAAAACAAAATGAAAGGTCAGAAGCTGTCGGAGGGAGTGTTGGAATCTGAAGGAATAACTTGGATGAGATCTCGCCCGTGGCGACTGACATCACATTACCAATGTTTCTTCAGAGAGGACAACCTCAGGTGTGAGGAGAAGCCAAGTGCTTTCCACTATGCAGGTGAACAGGTACTAAGTGACTCACACAGGGGGGAGAAACATAGAAACATAGAAATTAGGTGCAGGAGTAGAGGCCATTCGGCCCTTCGAGCCTGCACCGTTCAATATGATCATGGCTGATCATCCAACTCTGTATCCCGTACCTGCCTTCTCTCCATACCCCCTGATCCCTTTAGCCACAAGGGCCACATCTAACTCCCTCTTAAATATAGCCAATGAACTGTGGCCTCAACTACCTACTGTGGCAGAGAATTCCACAGATTCACCACTCTCTGTGTGAAAAAAAAAATTCTCATCTCGGTCCTAAAAGATTTCCCCCTTATCCTTAAACTGTGTGACCCCTTGTTCTGGACTTCCCCAACACCGGGAACAATCTTCCTGCATCTAGCCTGTCCAACCCCTTAAGAATTTTGTAAGTTTCTATAAGATCCCCCCTCAATCTCCTAAATTCTAGAGAGTATAAACCAAGTCTATCCAGTCTTTCTTCATAAGACAGTCCTAACATCCCAGGAATCAGTCTGGTGAACCTTCTCTGTACTCCCTCTATGCAAGAGCGTGTCAGAGTCATGGAGAGATACGGCAAGCAAAAAGGCCCTTCAGCCCATCCATGCTGGTCGTTCACCCCCATTTATATTGAGTAGAAGCAAGGAACTACAGATCCTGGTTTACACAGAGTGCTGGAGTAACTCAGCGGGTGCAGCAGCATCTATGGAGCTAAGGAAATAGGCAACGTTTCGGGCCGAAACCCTTCCGGGTTTCGGCCCGAAACGTTGCCTATTTCCAGAAGGGTTTCGGCCTGAAACGTTGCCTATTTCCTTAGCTCCATAGATGCTGCTGCACCATAACTCAGTGGGTCAGGCAGCATCTGTGGAGAACATGGATAGGTGACGTTTCACAGAGTGCTGGAGTAACTCAGCGGGTCAGGCAGCATCTGTGGAGAAAAGGAATAGGTAATATTTCGCTTCTGAAGAAAGCGTTGCTCCTCAGATTCCTTTTGAATGTACTCCCTCTCACCCAAACCCTCTGCCCTTTAGTTTTAGACTCTCCCACCCTATACATGTTGAAGATGCTTGGTGTAGGAGATCACCTTGTCGTCACAAAGGAGATTCCAAGACTTATCCCTTTGAGAAAAGTCAGTGATATCTGTCCAAGTCGGTGTGGTGTGTTAGTTTAGTTTATTGTCCCGTGTACCGAGGTACAGTGAAAAGCTTTTGTTGCGTGCTAACCAGTCAACGGAAAGACAACACATGATTACAATCGAGCCGTCCACAGTGTACAGATACAGGATGAGGGAATAACGTTTAGTGCAAGGTAAAGCCAGCAAAGTCCAACAAAGGATAAGAGATGTTGGTGCAGGAGCAGAGATTTAGGAGCGTGGGGCGATTGTAATATGTGAGTGTAGATTTGCTTCTGTGACGGGCTAGTGCGCAGAGTCACCGGGGTTGGGCATCACGTGGCAGATTGGGGGCAGAGGCTGCACAGATGGGGCGGTGTAGGGTGGTGCAGCAGGTAGAGCTGCTGCCTTACAATGCCAGAGACCCAGGTTCGATCCTGACTACGGGTGCTGTCTATACGGAGTTTGCACGTTCTTCTTTTGACCACGTGGGTTTACTCCCACACTCCACAGATTTGTAGATTAATTGGCTTTGGTAAAAATTGTAAATTGTCTCCAGTGTGTGTAGGATAGTGTTAATGTGTGGGGTGGTCGCTGGCTAGCACAGACTCGGTGGGCCGAAGGGCCTGTTTCCGCGCTAATGTCTCTAAAGTCTAAAGTATTTTCCCTTCCCGACCTTACGGCTCGGAGTTGCCGCGGAAACAGCGCGGTGACAGGGAGGTGGCTTTCCTGATGTGGGGAACAACATACGGAGGGACTGCAGTCCAGGATATAAAGGGCCTGTCTAACTTGGGCGTCATTTGCATGTCACGCAGGTGGCGGTGGAAGATTTAGTGAATCCCGAAATCCTGGGACGCTGCGCGCGATGGCGTGTCACTGTCTACATCACCACGTCTCACCGCGCGCAATGAGCGCGTAATGCACGTGCAAATGACGCCCAAGTGGGACAGCCCCTTAAGCCTACAGTCCAGACTTTCACTGCTCGGTGGCAGATGGCTAGACTAGCAGCACTGACAGAACACTCACTCATTGTGCCTGAAACTCAGTGAAGTGCTGGAGGCATTGCTGACATCTACATTCGGATCAGACTCGGGTTCAGATTAGTTTCTACTCATATACAACAGGGTGTGATGAATTTTCTTGTTCTCTTGAACATTATAAAGTACACAGTGTACATGCTAATGATGAATTCACAAATAAATACAATGACAAGTGGGGAAGAGGAGAATGGGGCCGGATTGTACTACAAGCTGGAGCAGTGGAGGAGGATATTTACGCACAACAGTGGAATTAATTCATCTGCTTGAAACATAGAAACATAGACAATAGGTGCAGGAGGAGGCCATTCAGCCCTTCGAGCCAGCACTGACATTCAATATGATCATGGCTGATCATCCAGAATCAGTACCACGTTCCTGCTTTCTCCCCATATCCCTTGATTCCGTTAGCCCCAAGAGCTAAATCCAACTCTTGAAAACATCCAGTGAATTGGCCTCCACTGCCTTCTGTGGCAGAGAATTCCACAGATTCACAACTCTCTGGGTGAAAAAGTTTTTCCGCATCTCAGTCCTAAATGGCTGAGTTACTCCAGCACTCTGTGAAACGTCACCTATCCATGTTCTCCACAGATGCTGCCTGACCCGCTGAGTTTCTCCAGCACTCTGTGAAACGTCACCTATCCATGTTCTCCACAGATGCTGCCTGACCCGCTGAGTTACTCCAGCACTCTGTGAAACGTCACCTATCCATGTTCTCCACAGATGCTGCCTGACCCGCTGAGTTACTCCAGCACTCTGTGAAACGTCACCTATCCATGTTCTCCACAGATGCTGCCTGACCCGCTGAGTTACTCCAGCACTCTGTGAAACGTCACCTATCCATGTTCTCCACAGATGCTGCCTGACCCGCTGAGTTACTCCAGCACTCTGTGACCTTTGCTGTTAACCCAATGCCTTCTGTGACAGTGGACAAACCAGCTGTAATTAAAGTATGAAAGTGTTGGAAGCTGCATGTGTGGAAGAAGAGGCTCCGAATGATTCTTGCCAGACCGAATGACCCAGCCAGACAGCCTCCAATCACCGCTGCAGAGATTGCTGCCTTTTGTAGCACGGGCAAACACAGGCAGAATATTAATGCAGCTTGCAAAGCCTGTCATCGGCAGGAACCATTTATAGACTGGTGTTGATCCAGTGAGCTAACCAGCTCTGTGCCTCTACACTTCCCCCAGGAGCTGGTTGTGAGCTGTGGACATATGTGCGCTGGAGAAAGACCCTGTTTCTCCCCCCTCGACAAACAGGCATGAAGCTGGCAACTCCGACACCAGCTCCAAGTGTGTGTGTGTTAGCAACCATCAACGTTACTTGGAAAGTCAGCCTGTAATTCTGCCTCTGTATTCAGACAACATGTTACTTAAATTTAATCTTTTTCGAACGAGTTGCTCTCTCTGCAAAGATAATGTTTATTTGAAATATGCTAAATATTCTTGCCTCAGTGCGTGCCTTGCCACTCTTGGCGTCATGGTCCCATTCTACATGGATCCTGTCTCTGTGTTTTCTGTTGAATGTGATTTATCTCTGCATTAATTCTGGCTCTTGTCTCTTCAAGCTTGTCAATCAACTTGTCCAATTGTTCACAGAGTTTCCAGGGAATTAGTTTTGAAATGAGGAATACCGTGCTCTCCTGCATGTGATCCACGGGATGGAAACAATAACACATACTAAATCACTTCACTGGTAACCTGACGTTCGTCTGTAGAATATCTCCCCACAGTCTATTCATGCAACTATCCTCAACCTCGTGTGGAGGAGAGAACTGCAGGTGCTGGTTTACATTGAAGATAGACGCAAAATGCCGGAGTAACTCTGCGGGTCAGGCAGCATTTGTGGAGAACATGGATAAATGCTGTTTTGGGTCAAGACCCGTCTTCAAGGTGTCTCGACCTGAAACGTCACCTATCCATGTTCTCCACAGATGCTGCCTGACCCGCTGAGTTATGGTGCAGCAGCATCTATGGAGCTAAGGAAATAGGCAACGTTTCAGGCCGAAACCCGGAAGGGTTTCGGCCTGAAACGTTGCCTATTTCCTTAGCTCCATAGATGCTGCTGCACCCGCTGAGTTACTCCAGCACTCTGTGAAACGTCACCTATCCATGTTCTCCACAGATGCTGCCTGACCCGCTGAGTTACTCCATCACTCTGTGAAACGTCACCTATCCATGTTCTCCACAGATGCTGCCTGACCCGCTGAGTTACTCCATCACTCTGTGAAACGTCACCTATCCATGTTCTCCACAGATGCTGCCTGACCCGCTGAGTTACTCCAGCACTCTGTGAAACGTCACCTATCCATGTTCTCCACAGATGCTGCCTGACCCACTGAGTTACTCCAGCACTCTGTGAAACGTCACCTATCCATGTTCTCCACAGATGCTGCCTGACCCGCTGAGTTACTCCGGTGTGGGTGACTTTAACTTCCCAATATGACAGGTACATGGATAGGTCAGGTGTCGTGGGGTATGGGCCAAACACCGGCAGGTGGATCTAGTGACGATGGGACATGTTGGGCCGAAGCACGGCTCTATGATGAGATGAGATTTGAACAAGGCCACCGGATCATCCTCAGCCTCTCAGCCTCACCTGAAGGGGCAGGCAGGACCTCAGCTCAACACGATGGCGGGTAGAGCTGCTGCCTCACAGCGCCAGAGACCTGGGTTCAATTCCTGACTGTCTGTACGGAGTTTGCACGTTCTCCCCGTGACCTGCGTGGGTTTTCTCCGGGATCTCCGGTTTCCTCCCAAACTCCAAAGACGTGCAGGTTTGTAGGTTAATTAGCTTGGTGTGTGTGTAAATTGTCCCTAGTGTGTGTAGGATAGTGTTAGTGTGCGGGGATCGCTAGTATGGAGTCGGTGGGCTGAAGGGCCTGTTTCCACGCTGTATCGCTAAACTAAACTAAACTGAGCAGGGATGATTGGATCACATCTATTCCCTGCGTGTGAAAGTGACCTCCTGAAGGCGTTGATTGTCAAACCATCTGTAATACTGGCACATTTAAACCAATGCTTTACAAGACTTTGATCAATAATCTTGTAAAATTGGATCTCACTCACCTGCTCCCTTCACACAACTCACACAGTCGGGGATTTAGTCAATCATTGCTCCGATTTCTGATTCACTCTCCGCCTTCTGGTGATAGACAATAGACAATAGAATAGGTGCAGGAGGAGGCCATTCGGCCCTTCGAGCTAGCACCGCCATTCAATATGATCATGGCTGATCATCCCCAATCAGTACCCTGTTCCTGCCTTCTCTGCATATCCCCTGACTCCGCTATCTTTAAGAGCCCTAACTAGCTCTCGCTTGAAATTATCCAGAGAACCGGCCTCCACCGCCCTTTTTCACACAGAGGGTTGTGAGTCTGTGGAATTCTCTGAGGCAGAGAATTCCACAGACTCACAACTCTCTGTGTGAAAAAGTTTTTCCTCATCACCGTACTAAATGGCTTATCCCTTATTAGAAACATAGAAACATAGAAATTAGGTGCAGGAGTAGAGGCCATTCGGCCCTTCGAGCCCGCACCATCCGCCATTCAATATGATCATGGCTGATCATCCAACTCAGTATCCCGTACCTGCCTTCTCTCCATACCCTCTGATCCCCTTGGCCACAAGGGCCACATCTAACTCCCTCTTAAATATAGCCAATGAACTGTGGCCTCAACTACCTTCTGTGGCAGAGAGTTCCAGAGATTCACCACTCTCTGTGTGAAAAAAGTTCTTCTCATCTCGGTTTTAATCTCCTCATCTCGGTTTTTATTCTTAAATTATGGCCCCTGGTTCTGGTCTCCCCCAACATCGGGAACATGTTTCCTGCCTCTAGCGCGTCCAATCCCTTAATAATCTTATATATTTCAACAAGATCCCCTCTCACCCCTCCAAACCAGAGTGTACAAGCCCAGCCACTCCATTCTCTCAGCACATGACAGTCCCATCATCCCAGGAACCAACCTTGCAAACCTACGCTGCACTCCCTCAATAGCAAGAATGTCCTTCCTCAAATTAGAGGACCACAATCCTCCAGGTGTTGACGGGGACTTGTATGGAGATGGATGCAGACAACAGCTGGACTCGGAGCTTACGGACCCCGCCACAAGTTCACGTTCATAAGTTATAGGAGTAGAATTAGGCCATTCGGCCCATCGAATCCACTCCACCATTCAATCATGGCTGATCTCTGCCTCCTAATCCCATTTTCCTGCCTTCTCCCCATAACCCCTGACATCCGTTCTAATACACATGTACTCACAAATACACATACACACACATAATATTTATATACAGGGCAAGCCCATGTACAAGATGAGTCGTTTCATACGAGGACATCCGAGATGTTCTCATTCCCCTCTCCCATCGTAGATGAGGCCCTCACTCGTGTCTCCTCAGTACCCCACAGCTCTGTCCTTGCTCCCACTACCCCGAGTTGCAACAGAGTCCCCCTAGTCCTGACCTTCCACCCCATCAACTATCGCATACACACATAATCCTCCAACATTTCTGCCACCTCCAACAAGATCCCACCACTGGCTACATCTTCCCATCTCCACCTCGTCCCGCCTTCCGCAGAGACCGTTGACTCCGCAACTCCCTGGTTAACAAGTTAGAGCTTTATTCTTTGGAGCGCAGAAGGTTAAGGGGGGACTTGATAGAGGTCTTTAAAATGATGAGAGGGATAGACAGAGTTGACGTGGATAAGCTTTTCCCACTGAGAGTAGGGAAGATTCAAACAAGGGGACATGACTTGAGAATTAAGGGACTGAAGTTTAGGGGTAACATGAGGGGGAACTTCTTTACTCAGAGAGTGGTGGCTGTGTGGAATGAGCTTCCAGTGAAGGTGGTGGAGGCAGGTTCGTTTTTATCATTTAAAAATAAATTGGATAGTTATATGGACGGGAAAGGAATGGAGGGTTATGGTCTGAGCGCAGGTATATGGGACTAGGGGAGAATATGTGTTCGGCACGGACTAGAAGGGTCGAGATGGCCTGTTTCCGTGCTGTAATTGTTATATGGTTATATGGTTAACTCGTCCCTTCCCACCCAAACCACCCCCTCCCCAGGTACCTTCCCCTGCAACCACCGAAGATGCAACACCTGTCCCCATACCTCCTCCCTCCAATTCTATCCATGTACCCTGACAGTCCTTTCAGGTGAGGCAGACGTTCACTTGCACCTCCTCCAATCTCATCTACTGCCTCCGTTGTTCAAGATGTGGTCTCATATACATCGGCGAGACCAAACGTAGACTGGGCGATCGTTTTGCTGAACACCTTCACTCAGCCCGCCTGAACCTCCCTCATCTCCCAGTGGCCGGGCACTTTAAATCTCCTTCCCATTCCCACACTGACCTTTCCATCCCAGGTTTAGTTTAGAGATACAGCACGGAAACAGGCCATTCGGCCCACCGATTCCGCTAACATTATCCTACAGCCACTAGGATCAATTTACATTTACACCAAGCCAATTAACCTACAAACCTGCACGTCTTTGGAGTGTGGGAGGAAACCGAAGATCTCGGAGAAAACCCACGCAGGTCACGGTGAGAACGTGCAAACTCCGTACAGACAGCACCCGTAGTCGGGATGGAACCCGGGTCTCTGGCGCTGTGAGGCAGCAGCTCTACCCGCTGCACCACCGTGCCGCCTGTCTCCTCCATTGTCCGAGTGAGGCTAAACGCAAATTGGAGAACTTGTGATGATAGATGCAATCTTGTAGAGGCAGCGCCCAGTGTAGATGCTCTCGATGGTGCGGAGAGATTCATGGACCGAGAGGTCACGGGACACTCCTTCCAACTCGCCTTAGTGAAGGATTTAACGCGCATTTATTAATCCACTCCAAATGAAACTTGATGGCAAGCCCCAGTAGTATTCCACAACTTATTGTAGTCTGCAAACGGGAGGTCACAAGTCAACAACTCATTATTTTTGTTTTCCAAACAATTATCTGATATGAAAGTCAAGCTGTGACTAATGTGTGTGTGTTTGCCCACTCTCTGCTAATGAGGCCACTTTCATGTGGAAATTGAAGGGGATTAAACATAAGAAGTATGGAACTAATTATGTAATGTGAAATGATCTCTGCTACTTTCTAATTGCTGCCCATATTCACACAGGAGTGGATATGACCGACTCCCTATTCACAGGTCAATGCCAACATTATTGATGGTAGAGTGGCTTTGTGAAGATGCAGGTTTGTATTGAGACGCCTGGTGAATGTGTGACATGGCAGCACCTGCCCACACAGTCTCTGTTTCACAGTCAGGCTCCTTCTGTAAAGAAAACACAGGTGACGTGGAGAAATCAGTTTTGAAATTCTCTCCATAACTTGAAGAAGCAAAGAGCTGCAGATGCTGGAATGTGGATGATCAGCCACGATCATATTGTATGGCAGTGCTGGCTGGAAGGGCCGAATGGCCTCCCCCTGCACCTCATTTCTATGTTTCTCTCCATCTTCCTCACTCTATGGTTCAGTTTAGAGAAACAGCACAGAAACAGGCCCTTCGGCCCACCGAGTCCGTGCTGACCAGCGATCCCCGCACACTAACACTATCCTACACACACTAGGGACAATTTAACCATATAACCATATAACATTTACAGCACAGAAACAGGCCATCCCAGCCCTACAAGCCCGTGCCGAACAACTTTTTTTCCCCTTTGTCCCACCTGCCTGCACTCATACCATAACCCTCCACTCCCTTCTCATCCATATGCCTATCCAATTTATTTTTAAATGATACCAATGAACCTGCCTCCACCACTTCCACTGGAAGCTCATTCCACACCGCTACCACTCTCTGTGTAAAGAAGTTCCCCCTCATATTACCCCTAAACTCCTGTCCCTTCATTCTCAAGTCATGTCCTCTTGTTTGAATCTTCCCTATTCTCAAAGGGAAAAGCTTGTCCACATCAACTCTGTCTATCCCTCTCATCATTTTAAAGACCTCTATCAGGTCCCCCCTTAACCTTCTGTGCTCCAGAGAATAAAGACCTAACTTATTCAACCTATCTCTGTAACTTAGTTGTTGAAACCCAGGCAACATTCTAGTAAATCTCCTCTGTACTCTCTCTATCTTGCTCTAATTTACACTTATTCCAATCCAATTAACCTACAAACCTGGAGCGTGGGAGGAAACTGACGGTCTCGGACAAAACCCATGTGGACGTACAGACAAAATTCCTCCTCATCTCCTCTCTAAAGGTGCGTCCTTGTATTCTGAGGCTGTGCCCTCTGGTCCTAGACTCTCCCACTAGTGGAACTTTCATTAGCTGTAAGCTGAGGCATGGACAACTTGTTAACAGCAAGAAGGGAAATTAAAGCACTGGTCAGTCACAGCAGGAAAAGCAACCACGCATGGCAGGACAACGCCAACACCAAGCCACACGGTCATCTCTAGCAGATGGACAATGCCAACAGGTCTGCATCTCAGGGAGGGGGGGGGCATGGGACTACACAATGCTGGATGATGATGAGGATACAAGGACTATTGAACATTTCGCTCATCACATAATGAGCTCCACAACTTGATCACTAGAACATCTTTTATTCTTAGAACAGACCGATTCTATCTTTATTCAATTGGAGAATTTGAACAAACAGTTTGTCACTAATTTCCAGAATTAGGTGGAGAAATCGACGCTGGCTTTGTGTGAGATCGATGCGGACCCCTCTTGTCTTCCAGAAGAATCATCTATTGACCAGTCATTGAAAAAGGGAAATGACTATTGATGAACGACTCAGTCTCCAGTTTGCCCACCCAGCGAGTTCCTGTAAATTAGTCCATTGGGAAACGTTGAAGTGAATCGTGGACAAGAGAACAATGAGGGGAGGTGAGAAGGGCAGTGCAATGGGCCAACTTGGCCTGCACTCATCACTTCCAGCTCCTGTCTATTTCCTACCTGTTTACCAGGTGTGGCCTTTACCAAGGTCAGACCAGGGGCGCACACAACCAGTTCAGTTTAGTTTATTGTCACGTGTACCGAGGTACAGTGAAAAGCTTTTGTTGCGTGCTAACCAGTCAGCGGAAAGACAACACATGATTACAATCGAGCCGTCCACAGTGTACAGATACATGATAAGGGAATAACGTTTAGTGCAAGGTAAAGCTAGCAAAGTCCGATCAAGGACAGACCGAGGGTCACCAATGAGGTAGATAGTAGTTCAGCACTGCTTGCTGGTTGGGGTAGGATGATTCAGTTGCCTGATAACAGCCGGGAAGAAACAGTTTCTGAATCTGGAGGTGTGCGTTTGTTTTCACACTTCTGTACATTTCACCCACAGTTGAAGATGGCACAGACTACCCAGGAGAAGAACCCAGAACATAGAGCAGTACAGCACAAGGTCAGGCCATTCGGCCCACAATGTCCGTACTGGGCATGATGCCAGCCTAAACTAATATCCTGTGCCTGTACGTGATCCATATCCCTCCATCCCTGCATACTGTAAACACCACCACCCCTGCCCACTCCCTCTTCGCCCCTCTCCCATCGGGCAATGGGTACAGAGGTGTGAAAACCTGTTGTCAGGATCGAACCCTGGTCTCTGGCACTGCAAGCACTATAAGGCAGCAACTCTACCGCTGCGCCACCGTGCCGTCTCTGTGGTCCGAGCTGGCGTGCCCTGGAAATAATTATTCGTCATGTTTTTCATAAAACGGGGAAACTGAGTCCAGAGTCCAGTGGCTGCGCAACACGTGACAACAAACTCATTCTGTCTTCATCAGGCGCAGCCTTTTAAAAATGTCAAAAACGCCCGCACTGCATATAATTCAATGTCATCGCTCTAATCAAATTCATTAACTTTGTGTAAAAGCACCTCCTGAACATGATCTAAATCACTTGCACAAAGTAAGTAACAGGGCTGAGAGAGGTTGCAATGCGGTGGAGATGTAGCCATCCATTCCCCAGTGTCTGAAGTAGGGTCTTGATCCAAAACGTCACCCATTCCCTTATCTCCAGAGATGCCGTCTGACCCGCTGAGTTACTCCGGCTTTCTGGGCCCACCTTCAGTTCCAAACATCCCTCCCTCACTCTAACTTTGTGCATGTATCAAGCCCCAAGTCTTTAAAACCATGAGAGGAGAGGAATAGATCTGGGAGATGCATAGAGCCTCTTGACCAGTGGGGGAGTCAACAGCCAAAGGACATAGGTTTAAGGTGAGGGGGGAAAGATTTGATAGGAATCTGAGGGGTAATTTGGTCACAAAAAGTGTGGTGGGTGTATGGAACAAGCTGCTGGAGCAGGTAGTTGAGGCAACGTTTGAGAAACAGTTAGACAGGTACATGGATAGGACAGGTTTAGAGGGATATGAGCAGGTGGGACTAGTGTAGATGGGGCATGTTGGCTGGTGTGGGCAAGTGGGGCTGAAGGGCCTGTTTCTACACTGTATCACTCTATGACTAGTGTAGATGGGGCATGTTGGCTGGAGTGGGCAAGTTGGGCTGAAGGGCCTGTTTCTACACTGTATCACTCTATGACTAGTGTAGATGGGGCATGTTGGCTGGTGTGGGCAAGTGGGGCTGAAGGGCCTGTTTCTACACTGTATCACTCTATGACTCTGACTCAATGTGAAATAAATCAACTCAATGACCATTTGACCAGGGCTTGGGTGGACAATATGCCCGGGACCAAACACAATGAAGTAACTGTATAAAACACACATATACTTCCTCAAGACACTAATGCTCGCAATATTCCTAACTTCTACAAAGCAGCTACTGTGTTCTATCATAGCCTGGTTTGGCAACAGCCCTGCCCTAGAGATCATGAGATCTCCCATCCCCAAGCCCCCAATTCCACTTTACCCCCCACTTCCCCCACCCCACCCCCATCCACCCATCCGCCTATCGCCCCCACCATCTAGAAACATAGAAACATAGACAATAGGTGCAGGAGGAGGCCATTCGGCCCTTCAAGCCAGCACCGCCATTCATTATGATCAGGGCTGATCGTCCCCTATCAATAACCCGTGCCTGCCTTCTCCCCATATCCCTTGATTCCACTAGTCCCTAGAGCTCTATCTAACTCTCTCTTAAATCCATCCAGTGACTTGGCCTCCACTGCCCTCTGTGGCAGGGAATTCCACAAATTCACAACTCTCTGGGTGAAAAAGTTTTTTCTCACCTCAGTCCTAAATGGCCTCCCCTTTATTCTAAGACTGTGTGTGGCCCCTGGTTCTGGACTCGCCCAACATTTTTCCTGCATCTAGCTTGTCCAATCCTTTTATACGTTTCTATAAGATGCCCCCTCATCCTTCTAAACTCCAGTGAATACAAGCCCAGTCTTTTCAATCTTTCCTCGTATGACAGTCCCGCCATCCCAGGGATCAATCTCTATCCACCGATCCTTTATCCTGCCCCTACCTCTCTTTTCCAGCTTTCTCACCTCCAGTCCATCAGTCTGAGGAAGAGTTACTCCAGCACTCTGTGAAACGTCACCTCTCCATGTTCTCCACAGATGCTGCCTGACCCGCTGAGTTACTCCAGCACTCTGTGAAACGTCACCTATCCATGTTCTCCACAGATGCTGCCTGACCCGCTGAGTTATGGTGCAGCAGCATCTATGGAGCTAAGGAAATAGGCAACGTTTCGGGCCGAAACCCTTCTGGAAATAGGCAACGTTTCGGGCCGAAACCCTTCCGGGTTTCGGCCCAAAACGTTGCCTATTTCCTTAGCTCCATAGATGCTGCTGCACTCGCTGAGTTACTCCAGCACTCAGTGAAACGTCACCTATCCATGTTCTCCACAGATGCTGCCTGACCCGCTGAGTTCCTCCAGCACTCTGTGTCTTGTTGAAGCTTCCAGCATCTGCAATTCCTTTGTGTACCCAGCACTTTGAGCATCTGTGAATTGTGAAATCACCTAACCTTTTCATAGCTCTGCCTTTTCTCCATTGTTAATACTAATCACGGCCAACATTTAGATTCAGGGAGCACAGCTGTTCATCGCTGGGATAACTTTGATCCGGCTGCTAGTTGGCCCACCGACTGTTCATCTAATTGGTTCATTCAGCATTCCTGTTTTATTGTCTTTAATTGACATTTCTTCACCTTACACCAGCCCTAGATCTGTCTCACCTTGAAACACCACAAAACCTGATTGTACAGTCAGCGAACTGTGCAGCAAGGAAACAGGCCATTCGGCCCACATTGCCTGTGCTAACCTAGATCCTTTTGCCTGCATTTGGCCCATATCCCTCTACCACCACCCCCAACTTCTGTGTAAAATACCCACCCCACACATCTCCTTTACACTTTGCCCCTCTCCCCTAAAAAATTAAGCCTCACACCCTTTGATATTCCCATCCTGGGAGAGAGAACCTGAGTGACTCATTGATTATTGAATGGGGCTAGAGGGGCTGAATGGCCTCCCCTTCTTCTGCAATCACTCCAGTGCTCAAGGGAGGCACAGCAGGTAGAGCTGCTGCCTCACAGCGCCCGAGACCCAGGTTCGATCCCGACTACAGGTGCTGTCTGTACGGAGTTTGCACGTTCTCCCCGTGACCTGCGTGTGTTTTCTCCAGAATCTGCGGTTTCCTTCCACACTCCAAAGACGTGCAGGTTTGTAGGTTAATTAGCTTGGTGTAAATGTAAAATTGTCCCTGGTGTGTGTGTGTGGGATAGTACGAGTGTGCGGGGATCACTGGTCAGCGCGGACTCGATGGGCCAAAGGGCCTGTTTGCGCGCTGTATTTGTAAAACGGAACTACCATCAAAGATGGAAGCTTCTTCATTGTGGGATTAACACAATCTCAAACCAAAGGAAGGCTGATTATCCCAATGGGACAGGAATTAGAGCTGTCAAAGCTCCCAGCTTTAATTTCCTTGTACACATTGGAGCACTGACAGAGACGGAACATTGCATGAATGGCCATGCCTGTAGATTAGTAATGAACTGTGTGTGAGTCCGAGGCTCCCCATCACACACACACACACAGAACAAACCGCACACCCATTCACTCGTGTCAACATCTTTTACATAATTTATACTCAAATTTACTGAAACAAAAGTTTGGCTTGACCCTTGAACAAGAGCATTGCTCCTCCCCACTGTGTTTCACTTGCAGATCACATCAGAGCCTTCATTAAGCCACCATGCATTATGCATGAGGAATTCTACATTGTGTAGGGTGGGGCAGTCCCACTGATGCATCATGCATACGAAAGAAACTGCAGATGCTGGAAAAATCGAAGGTAGACAAAAATGCTGGAGAAACTCAGCGGGTGAGGCAGCATCTGTGGAGCGAAGGAATAGGTGACGTTTCGGGTCGAGAGCCTTCTTCCCACCCACATCAGTCTGAAGAAGGGTCTCGATCCGAAATTGGTGCCAGGGGTTATGGGGGGAAGGCAGGAGAAACTTACAAAATTCTTAAGGTGTTGGACAGGCTAGATGCAGGAAGATTGCTCCCGATGTTGGGGAAGTCCAGGACAAGGGGTCACAGCTTAAGGATAAGGGGGAAATCCTTTAAAACCGAGATGAGAAGAACTTTTTTCACACAGAGAGTGGTGAATCTCTGGAACTCTCTGCCACAGAGGGTAGTTGAGGCCACAGTTCATTGGCTATATTTAAGAGGGAGTTAGATGTGGCCCTTGTGGCTAAAGGGATCAGGGGGTATGGAGAGAAGGCAGGTACGGGATACTGAGTTGGATGATCAGCCATGATCATATTGAATGGCGAATGGTGCAGGCTCGAAGGGCTGAATGGCCTCTACTCCTGCACCTATTGTCTATGTTTCTAATTGAATAAAGACGGAAAGATAGCTCAGCCATGTTTAAATAGCGGAGTAGACTTGATGGGCCGAATGGCCTAATTCCGCTCCTATCACTTATGGACTAAAGTTCTTCTGTGGGCAGGTGATCTATCTGTTGCATTGCAGTGGTTTCAGAAAACAACTTGTTATTGCTGGTCACACCTCCCCAAGAGCCAATCTCCCCGTTCCAATCTTCTCCTGAGATCATTGCTAAGAGGAGAGCTCCTGACCCATTGCAATTTCTGCACCACTGTACCATTCATACTGTGGAAAACTTCATAAATCCCTCAAATCATCCAGAAAATAAATCAGACTTTTTTTTTGGAGCTGAACATAAACATAGAACATAGTCTGAAGAAGGTTTCGGGCCGAAACGTTGCCTATTTCCTTCCGGGTTTCGGGCTGAAACGTTGTCTATTTCCTTCCGGGTTTCAGCCCGAAACGTTGCCTATTTCCTTCGCTCCATAGATGCTGCTGCACCCGCTGAGTTTCTCCAGCATTTTTGTCTACCTTCGATTTTCCAGCATCTGCAGTTCCTTCTTTCAAGTCAAGTCAAGTTTATTTGTCACATACACATACGAGATGTGCAGTGAAATGAAAGTGGCAATGCTCGCGGACTTTTGTGCAAAAGACAAACAACAAAACAACCAAACAAATTATGAACACAATCATGTTTCTTAAACATAAATATAGAACAGTACAGCGACAAACACAATATCCGTGCCGAACATGATGCCAAGTTGAACTAATCCCCTCTGCCTGCATGTGATCCATTCGCCACCATTCACTGTATATCCACGGGCCTGTCTAAAAACCCCTTATACACCACTATCATATCCACCTCCACCACCACCCCTGGCAGCACGTTCCAGGCAACCACCACCCTCTGTGTGTAAAATACCTGCCCCACACATCTCCTTTAAACTTAGTATGCTAAGCCCCCGTCCCACTTAGAAGACCTAAACAGCAACCTCTGGTGATCTTGCCCACCACCCAAAAAAAATCAAGGTGGAGGTGACCTGCAACCTCCTACCACCTCCCACACATTTGTTGAAAACCTTCCTCCACTATGAAGAAAACCGGCTTCGACTAGACCTGTGACTAAAACATTATCGATGTTTAAAAGGGCAACCTAATTTTAGTCGAGGCCGGTTTTAAACACGATGATAAAATAGCAGCAACCGAGATGAAGCCTCAACCACGCAGAAACCACTTTCAACCATTAGGGAGAGTGACCAACACCTCCGGTGACCTGATGAAAACCTTGGGTGGCGGGCAAAGTCACCAGAGGTTGCTCTTTAGGTCTCCTAAGTGGGACAGGGGCTTAAGTGTGCAGGGATCGCTGGTCGGCACAGACTAGGTGGGCCGAAGGGCCTGTTTACGCGCTGTATCTCTAAACTAAACATGGCAGCCCACTCATATAATGGCATCATGCAGCAATACCAGTGTGGTGAACTCTACCCAACGCACAGGCAGCTGTTATATACTCCATGTACCTCAGGCAATGAGATGACAGCTGGCCAAGTCCCTGGCAGGTACTGGATGTACTTATACACCTGACACTTGCTGCAGGTCCATCTGCTGTCAGGCAGGAGAACCATCGTACCACAAACAGAGAGCAGTCCTGAATTACTATCAGACTGTCCTTGATGGGACGTTGCTGGCTTTATAACCATATAACCATATAACAATTACAGCACGGAAACAGGCCATCTCGGCCCTACAAGTCCATGCCGAACAACTTTTTTTCCCCTTAGTCCCACCTACCTGCACTCGTACCATAACCCTCCATTCTCTTCTCATCCATATGCCTATCCAATTTATTTTTAAATGATACCAATGAACCTGCCTCCACCACTTCCACTGGGAGCTCATTCCACACCGCCACCACTCTCTGCGTAAAGAAGTTCCCCCTCATATTATCCCTAAACTTCTGTCCCTCAATTCTGAAGTCATGTCCTCTTGTTTGAATCTTCCCTTGCACTAAACGTTATTCCCTTATCCTGTATCTGTACACTGTGGACGGCTCGATTGTAATCATGTATTGTCTTTCTGCTGACTGGTTAGCACGCAACAAAAGCTTTTCACTGTACCTCGGTACACGGGACAATAAACTAGACTGAACCAAACATCTGGCGAGTGCAAGCTCAGGACATACACAGCTGTAAGATGAAGGATGGATTTTGTGTTTGATTCCACCCTGAATCCACAAATGTACACACATTTCATACGCTTAAGAACTGCAAGAGACAAATGCATCTTTCTCTCGCTTTAAAAAGACTTTTAATAATGCAAACTCCTGTTAATAATTAAAAACCACTAAGAAAAAAAAAAAAATTCACCAAAGCAATGAACTGCTTGGTGTAGGAGTCCCTTGAGGGGCAGATTAACATTTCTAGTGACGTGAGAGAGAGAGAGAGGAATCGCAGGAAGCAACGCTAAAGGGAATGGCAATAAATGGTGCAGACACTAAATCAGTCTTTGCTGCTATTGGCAGCTGTTTAGCAGTATCCCGATGTGCTGGCTGCACCGTGACTTACAGCACAGGGGAACATTCAATAAAACACTCATAAGCACGCTCCCTTTTTTAGTTTTTATAGTTTTAGAGATACAGCACAGAAACAGGCCCTTCACAGAAACATAGACAATAGGTGCAGGTGTAGAGGCCATTCGGCCATTCGGCCCTTCGAGCCTGCACCATTCGCCATTCAATATGATCATGGCTGATCATCCAACTCAGTATCCCATCCCTGCCTTCTCTCCATACCCCCTGATCCCTTTAGCCACAAGGGCCACATCTAACTCCCTCTTAAATATAGCCAATGAACTGTGTGGCCTCAACTACCTTCTGTGGCAGAGAATTCCACAGATTCACCACTCTCTGTGTGGGAAAAAAAATGTTTTCCTCATCTCAGTCCTAAAAGATTTCCCCCTTATCCTTAAACTGTGTGACCCCTTGCTCTGGACTTCCCCAACATCTGGAACAATCTTCTTGCATCTAGCCTGTCCAACCCCTTAAGAATTTTGTAAGTTTCTATAAGATCCCCCCTCAATCTTCTAGATTCTAGCGAGTACAAGAATAAGCCCCCCCAAATCCACACCGACAAGCACATACACTTTGTAGGTTAATTGGCTTGGTGTAAATGTAAATTGTCCCTAGTGTGTGTAGGATAGTATTAGTGTAGGGGGTGATGGCTGGTCTGCGTGGACTCGATGGGCTGAAGGGCCTGTTTCCGAGCTGTATCTCCAAACTAAATTAAACCAAACTTCCAGAGGCCCATGTTGAAGGGCAATGTCATCGCTCAATAGAACACCAGCCCTGCCCACAAACCCATGGCCATGTACCTGTTAAACATCACACACGGGACGGACCCAAATAAAAATATCATCAGAAGATGTGATGGTGCAGGTTTTTAATATAAAAACATGTTCATCAACGGGGTCTTTAAAAACATCATGTGTGGGACAACTCAGTACTATATAGATATATAAATGTAGAATACAGATACATATATCTATATAAATATCTCCAGCAGGATACCTTTATAGATATAATGTATACACTTACACAGAAATTGATCCAGGCCAGCCAGATATAACAAATATCAAACATGAAAGGAAATGTGTTACTGGAAGGTTCTCCAATTATGTTCAAATCTTTGTTCCGTCAGTTAACTCTTATACGCTTTTAGTTTCTATTTTTAATAAATATCAAAGGCTTTGCCTTCTTCTGAAATGAGTGTAAATGTTGGCGCATGGCTTCCAGATGTTGGTCTTTGCCAGATGTTGGTCTTCGCCAGATGTTGGTCTTTGCCAGATGTTGGTCTTTGCCAGATGTTGGTCTTTGCCAGATGTTGGTCTTTGCCAGATGTTGGTCTTTGCCAGATGTTGGTCTTTGCCAGATGTTGGTCTTTGCCAGATGTTGGCCGTGCCAGATGTGAAATGTCACCGGCCAGTAGTCATGCCCGGTGGAACGCTGGGGGGAGTGAGGAGAGAGGAAAGAACACAAAAGCATCTTATTCTGTCTGTGGAGATGGTGGGGCCACTCCTAGTTCCTGCTGTTGGCCGTAGTCAAACTCCCCCTTGCCCATGTCCAATGTGGGGGTGCTTTAAGGCATTGCCATGTGTACCAAGGGGCATTAACACAAGTGCCCTCCTGCTCCCTCCAATGGTGGCCCAAGTGGTGCAAGTGGCCGTGGTGCTCAGTAGATGGACGTTCGGCCACTGGACTCACACCGTGCTCTCCAACATCCACTCCTTGCTGCCATACGTTGCCCGCTTGCTCTCCACACCCAAGTCATCAGAGTTCAAGTTGTGGCCACTGCCCGTCAGGCTTGCCTTAGTCCGTGCTCTCCGGGGATAGCTGTGGCTCTGGAACAGAGAATAGTCCCCGTCAAACGAGTGTCTATGTCGGGCTCTCGACAGATCGCAAGGCAGAACAGAAACGGGGTGCGGTTGCTGCCTTCGGCGCTGGCTCACCAAGCAGACTGACAGGCTGGTGTTGGTGGTACTCCCTGTTGGCGGGGCCTCTTCACAAGACAGCTGAGCCTCTGCCTGAAGGTCCACGCTGGTCTTTGTCCTCCTCTGGTCTATGGCCGTTACCATGGTGCTGTGGGGAAGACCACCCTTATCCCCGGACATGTTTACCAGCACTGCCACCGAGCCCTTGGAACATTCAGCAAACACCTCGTGCATGCACTCACCTTGCGCGGCGGAGGCCAGCTTGGACGTGGACCTGGCCATGGCTGTTGAATGGCTGCTGTTGGTCTGGGAGCAAACGTTGCTGACCTTGGTCTTGCTGTCGGCCGAGCTGTTGTGTACCTTGTACCTGATCATCAGGATGATGATGAAAACCAGGACAGAGGCCACGATGATTCCCCCGATGATGATGATCATGGTCCCGCCAAGGAACTGGGCGTGCACAGACTGGCACTGCGTGTATTCCTGATCAGTGGTGAACTGCACACAGCCCACCACCCTGGTGCCAGTCATCATTGTCATGCCATCATCGTATACAGCTAGGATACACAGGTCGTAGTCTCTCCCCGGGGTCAGGTCATTCACCAGGAAAGTCTTGCTTGTGGATGGAATCATTCTGAAACACAGGAGACCAAAACCCATCACTTGCAACATATAAAGTGTGTAGGACCTGAACAGCAAATGCTGGTTTAAATCCAACTTAGACACAAAAAGTCTGAACAAGAGTCTCCACCCTATCCTTCTCTCCACAGATGCAGCCTGTCCTGATGATTTACTCCTTCTTGCAACATATAACCAGCCATTAAAGACACTTTTTGGTTTGATGGATACAGGGACATCAAACAAGAGGACATGACTTCAGAATTAAGGGACAGAAGTTTAGGGGTAATATGAGGGGGGAACTTCTTTACTCAGAGAGTGGTAGTGGTGTGGAATGAGCTTCCAGTGGAAGTGGTAGAGGCAGGTTCATTGGTATCATTTAAAAATAAATTGGATAGGCATATGGATGAGAAGGGAATGGAGGGTTACGGTATGAGTGCAGGCAGGTGGGACTAAGGGGAGAAAAAGTTGTTCGGCACGGACTTGTAGGGCCGAGATGGCCTGTTTCCGTGCTGTAATTGTTATATGGTTATATGGTTATAGGGACCACGTGGGCTTTCTGCGGGTGCTCTGGTTTCCTCCCACACTCCAAAAACGTGCGGGTTTGTAGATTAATTGGCTTCGGTAAAAATTGTAAATTGTCCCCAGTGTGTGTAGGGCAGTGCTAGTGTTCGTGGTGATTGCTGGTTGGGTGAAGAGCCTCTTTCCACGCTGTTTCTCCAAAGACTAAAGATCAATCAACACACAGAGGGGCACTACATAGCAACAAGAATCGAGAGAGAAGATAGACACACAGTGCTGGAGTAACTCAGTGGGTCAGGCAGCATCTGTGGAGAACATGGATAGGTGACGTTTCACAGAGTGCTGGAGTAACTCAGCGGGTCAGGCAGCATCTGTGGAGAACATGGATAGGTGACGTTTCACAGAGTGCTGGAGTAACTCAGCGGGTGCAGCAGCATCTATGGAGCTAAGGAAATAGGCAACGTTTCGGGCCGAAACCCTGAAGGAAATAGGCAACGTTTCGAGCCGAAACCCGGAAGGGTTTCGGGCCGAAATGTTGCCTATTTCCTTCGCTCCATAGATGCTGCTGCACCCGCTGAGTTTCTCCAGCACTTTTGTCTACCTTCGATTTTCCAGCATCTGCAGTTCCTTCTTAAACAGTCTCTCGATGGAATCGTGAAGCTGGCTGGCGGGTGAAGATAGACACAGAGTGCTGGAGTAACTCAGCGGGTCAGGCAGCATCTGTGGAGAACATGGATAGGTGACGTTTTGGGTTGTGACTGAAAAAGGGTCTCGACCCAAAACATCACCCATTCCTGTTCTCCACAGAGATGCTGCCTGTCCCGCTGAGTTACTCCAGCACTTTGTATCTATCTTCAGTGTAAACCAGCATCTGCAGTTCCTTCCTACACTAGGTGGAGGATTGGTTTTGATCTTTGGGGGTGGGCAAGATACAATGAGCAGAGTATGTGACGTTTCTTCATGCAGACTGTGGCCTTGAGGCAGAGAGTGAAGGCATTATCGCCAGTGGAGGTGGAGGTGGAGGCACTGCTGCAAACGCAGAGAGAATTATTCACAACTGATGAATGGACACAAAATGCTTTACCTGGATAATAAGTGAACCGTCCACACAACGGCTCCTGACATTTATGTGGTGGTGCGCTCATATAATGGAGAGGGATGGTAGACCTGGGGATTGGAACAGTTCTCACATCTATAGTCAGCATAACACACACACACACAGGGCAGAGGCAGCACGGGTTAGACACACACACACACGCATGCAGTCACACACACAGGCAGCAGACACACACACACGCAGACACACATGCACAGACACACACACACCCACACACACACACACACACACACACACACATACACACACACACACATACATGCACACAAGCAGACATACATGCACACACACACACACACACACACATGCACACAGACACACACACATGCGCACACACACACACACACACACATGCGCACACACACATACACACACACACATACACACACACACATGCATACACAGACACACGCATACGCACACACATGCATGCACAGACACACAAATAGGCACACACACACATGCACACACACTCACACACACATGCAGACACACACACACACACACACTCACATGCAGACACACACACACACACACACACACACACACACACACGCACACTCACATGCAGACACACACACACACACACACACTCACATGCAGACACACACACACGCATGCACACACACACACACACACTCACATGCACACACACACACACACACACACACACACACACTCACATGCAGACACACACACACACACACACACACTCACATGCAGACACACACACACACACACACACACACACACACACACGCACACTCACATGCAGACACACACACACACACACACACACTCACATGCAGACACACACACACGCATGCACACACACACACACACACTCACATGCACACACACACACACACACACACACACACACACTCACATGCAGACACACACACACGCGTGCATACACACACACACACACTCACATGCAGACACACACACACACACACACACTCACATGCAGACACACACACACGCATGCATACACACACACACACACACTCACATGCACACACACACACACACACTTACTCTAAGGGCAGGGACAGCATGGGTCAGACTGAGTATAAACCATTTTGGCACTACACTGCCCGGTCACCCACTCCCAGGGCAGGGTCAGCAGGGGTTAGACGCAGGTTAACGCTGTATGTTATGGCTTGTGGCAGCTTCCATTGCCAGCCCTGAGTCTTGGGGGAACTGGTTTGTGGCTGCATAAACTTCACTTAGCAGCAAGATGACATTTGAAAGTGGGACTCAGCAGATGCCATCATGCACTGCATTCTGCTTCACTACACCAGTGACAAACTCCCTGCTCCATCACCCCATCAACACTGAAAGTTACAAACCATTACTTTTTGTCTCAACCACAATTACATTTTATCGTGTTACAATTTCCGGCCTGCAATGATGTTCTGGGTTTGGTGCCTGGGCACTGACAGCTTGCTATCCACCCATCATAGTTGTTTGCATACCTGTCACATTGTTCTTTATCTTTCTACATCACTACATAATAAATAATCATCTCCTTTTCCCCCAGTTTTGGTCTCCAAATCTGAGGAAGTACATTATTGCCATAGAGGGAGTGCAGAGACGGTTCACCAGACTGATTCCTGGGATGTCAGGACTGTCTTATGAAGAAAGACTGGATAGACTTGGTTTATACTCTCTAGAATTTAGGAGATTGAGAGGGGATCTTATAGAAACTTACAAAATTCTTAAGGGGTTGGACAGGCTAGATGCAGGAAGATTGTTCCCGATGTTGGGGAAGTCCAGGACAAGGGGTCACAGCTTCAGGATAAGGGGGAAATCCTTTAAAACCGAGATGAGAAGAACTTTTTTCACACAGAGAGTGGTGAATCTCTGGAACTCTCTGCCACAGAGGGTAGTTGAGGCCAGTTCATTGGCTATATTTAAGAGGGAGTTAGATGTGGCCCTTGTGGCTAAGGGAATCAGGGGGTATGGAGAGAAGGCAGGGATGGGATACTGAGTTGGATGATCAGCCAAAAACTCAGCGGGTGCAGCAGCATCTATGGAGCGTAGGAAATAGGCAACGTTTCGTCCTGAAACCCTTCGGGTTTCGACCCGAAACGTTGCCTATTTCCTTTGGGAAAGAGTTGGATGATCAGCCATGATCATATTGAATGGCGAATGGTGCAGGCTCGAAGGGCCGAATGGCCTCTACTCCTGCACCTATTTTCTATGTTTCTATGTTTCTATATATTTCACATCTTTCTATCCTCTACTATCTAACTTCTTTTTCTTAATCTCATCTTTTTTCAATGTAACAAAAAAAAGAAGTTGTACATAAAATGTATTATGAAAATATATATTAGGCACTTTGGTGCCATATGACTGTACTTACTAATAAAATAAAATATTAAAAAATTTAAAAATTTAAAAAAATCACTACATCATTTACAAACCATGTTCTCGGGTTATCTAAATATAAATAGTTATTTAAGTTATGACATCGGTTATATAGGCCAGTTCATTGGCTATATTTAAGAGTTAGATGTGGCCCTTGTGGCTAAGGGGATCAGGGGGTATGGAGAGAAGGCAGGGATGGGATACTGAGTTGGATGATCAGCCAAAAACTCAGTGGGTGCAGCAGCATCTATGGAGCGTAGGAAATAGGCAACGTTTCGTCCCGAAACCCAAAGGGTTTCGACCCGAAACGTTGCCTATTTCCTTTGGGAAAGAGTTGGATGATCAGCCATGATCATATTGAATGGCGGTATTGGCTCGAAGGGCCGAATGGCCTCTACTCCTGCACCTATTTTCTATGTTTCTATGTTTCTATGGATGGAAGCTGCAAACCAAATCTCCTTCCACTTATGTGCAATGGCAATAAATGATTATTATTATCATCATCGATATCTCTCATCTCCCTTATCCCTAACTAATCTGAAGAAGGGTCTCGGCCCCGAAACGTCACCCATTCCTTCTCTCCAGTAATGCTGCCTGTCCCGCTGAGTGACTCCAACATCTTCATATAATTCATGAAGTGTGAGTGGGTCAGATACATCCCACCTGACAGCATTGTCCTGGCCCATAGGTCACAGACCGATGACCTCCAGCCAGTGACCAGCGCTGGACCCCCTGACCGCCTCACCATTCCACGGTCATCAGCTCTGGCCAGGGAGGGCACGGGCAGTGGGATGACCACATGTTTGGGGAGTCCAACATAAAACTTGGAAGAGAAGAACACCTAACATGGAACATGGATGGAACATGGATGGAACACGGATGGAACATGGAACATGAAACATGGATGGAACATGGATGGAACATGGAACATGGAACATGGATGGAACATGGAACATGGAACATGGATGGAACATGGAACATGGAACATGGATGGTACATGGAACATGAAACATGGATGGAACATGGATGGAACATGGATGGAACATGGAACATGGGACATGGATGGAACATGGATGGAACATGGAACATGAAACATGGATGGAACATGGAACGTGGATGGAACATGGATGGAACATGGATGGAACATGGATGGAACATGGATGGAACGTGGATGGAACATGGATGGAACATGGAACATGGAACATGGATGGAACATGGAACATGTGTCAATGTAAAATTGTCCCTAGTGGATGTGGGATAGTGTTAGTGTACAGGGATCCCCAGTCAGCATGGTACACCAACACTACCCTACACACACTAGGGACCTGCCAACCTGCACGTCTTGGGAGTGTGGGAGGAAACCGGAGCACCTGGAGAAAACCCACGCAGGTCACGGGGAGAACGTGCAAACTCCGCACAGACAGCACCAATAGTCGGGATCGAACCCGGGTCTCTGGCGCTGTGAGGCAGCAGCTCTACCCGCTGCACCACCGTGCCGTCCAGTGGCCTGCTGACCCTCTCATTTAGTACCAGTGATGCACAACCTCGTTGTAACGAGTTGCACGCCATTCCTAACCACTGCCATCCCATCTCTGTCCCAGTGCTGGACTCCTGGACATTGTGGTTAAAGCCATTGCCACTGGACAAGCAAGACCACTCTCCCAGACCCCAGCCCACCTGTACAGTCCACTCAAAGGTCTAGCGACAAGCTGGGGGAAGGCAGGGTCATTTTCAGTTAACATGGACAATTTCACTTTAATCATAATGGATTTAATTAACTGAAATATATTTATACATATATTGATTTTGCTTTAAGTGCTATAATTATTTACAATTTATTTACCATTTTAATATTTTTTAATAATGCAATCATATTAAAACTCTGTGTGGATTCTCTGGTCTCAGAACATAAAACATAGAACAGTACAGCACAGGCCATTCGGCTCACAATGTCTGTGCCAAATATAATGCCCAGACTAACCCATAATCCATATCAAAAGCTCATAAGTGATAGGAGCAGAATTAGGCCATTCGGCCCATCAAGTCTACTCTGCCATTCAATCATGGCTGATCTATCTCTTCCCCCGAACCAAATTCTTCCTGGTTCTGGACTCCCCCAACAGTGGGAACATTTGTCCTACATCTAAGGGTCTTGGTGAGACCACACCTGGAGTATTGCGTGCAGTTTTGGTCTCCAAATCTGAGGAAGGACATTATTGCCATAGAGGGAGTGCAGAGAAGGTTCACCAGACTGATTCCTGGAATGTCAGGACTGTCTTATGAAGAAAGACTGGATAGACTTGGTTTATACTCTCTAGAATTTAGGAGATTGAGAGGGGATCTTATAGAAACTTACAAAATTCTTAAGGGGTTGGACAGACTAGATGCAGGAAGATTGTTCCCGATGTTGGGGAAGTCCAGGACAAGGGGTCACAGCTTAAGGATAAGGGGGAAATCCTTTAAAACCGAGATGAGGAGAATTGTTTTCACACAGAGAGTGGTGAATCTCTGGAACTCTCTGCCACAGAGGGTAGTTGAGGCCAGTTCATTGGCTATATTTAAGAGGGAGTTAGATGTGGCCCTTGTGGCTAAGGGGATCAGAAGGTATGGAGAGAAGGCAAGGATGGGATACTGAGTTGGATGATCAGCCAAAAACTCAGCGGGTGCAGCAGCATCTATGGAGCGTAGGAAATAGGCAACGTTTCGTCCCGAAACCCTTCGGGTTTCGACCCGAAACGTTGCCTATTTCCTTTGGGAAAGAGTTGGATGATCAGCCATGATCATATTGAATGGCGAATGGTGCAGGCTCGAAGGGCCGAATGGCCTCTACTCCTGCACCTAATTTCTATGTTTCTATGTTTCTATATATTTCACATCTTTCTATCCTCTACTATCTAACTTCTTTTTCTTATTCTCATCTTTTTTCAATGTAACAAAAAAAAAAGAATTTGTACATAAAATGTATTATGAAAATATATATTAGGCACTTTGGTGCCATATGACTGTACTTACTTCTAATAAAATAAAATATTAAAAAAAAAAAAAATCACTGCATCATTTACAAATATAGTGACCAAATTCTTCTGCTGTTTTAAAATGTGAGCCCTGGTTCTGGACTCCCCCAACAGCGGGAACATTTGTCCTACATCTAAGGCTGAGCTGTGTGAAGGTGTGGACATACCTGTACACCAGGGTGTTGTCTGTGGAGCTGTTGTACTGGATCTGGTACATGCGGATGCCAGGGATGGGATGTAGAGAGGGCCAGCGGATGAGGGCTGAAGTGGTGCTGAGGTCCGTGGCCACCACCTTCCTGTCGTGTGAGCTCTTGGCATCGCTGCCGTTGGACGGGGACCCGGTCTTGGTGGAGGTGGTGATGTCCGACGAGCCTGGTGCTGGCTTCTTCCGTTCCTTGGTGAAGTTGACCAGGTGAGGCAGGGGGATGATGCCAATGGTTACGTTGGTGGCTATCTCACCCGCTGCATTGGAGGCGATACAGGTGAACATGCCGCTGTCTTTCAGGGTGGTGATGAGAATGTCCAGTGTGCCGTTGCTGTAGATGATTGTTCTCGAGGAGTTGGACACCAGCTTGCCTTCTGGTGAGCTCCAGAGGATGGAGGGGTCTGGATCGCCAATGGCCTTGCACTTGAGGGTCACCCCCTGGCCCTCCACCACAAAGGCCTTGGTGGCCGTCAGGTGAGTGATGAGCGGAGGGTCGCAGGTGAAGTCCTCCTCTGAGATGGACCAGAAATATTTGCCCATCAGTTGAGGCGGGGATGCACAAGTCTCCAGGTCATCTTTCCTTGTCAACCTTCGAAGCCAGAGGAGCTCACAGTTACAGTGAAGAGGGTTCCCCCCAAAGCTGAGGGTCAGGGAGAAGTATGGAATACCCTTGGCATTGATCAGCAGCTGAGTCCTTAAGAACAGTGGATCTGGAGGAAGCTTGTGCAACCTGTTGGAGGTCATGTCCAAGCGTGCCAGTTTGTGAAGGATGGAGAAGGTCCCTTCCTCTATGTGGCTGATCAGGTTGTGGTCCAAGGCCAAGGTGTTGAGGTTGATCATCTTGGAGATGGCCTCCCATGGGAAACGCTCCAGGTTATTGTAGGACATGTCCAGGTCCTCCAAGCAGCTGAGGAAGTCATTGAACGATCCCTCAGAGATGTGGTGGAGTTGGTTGTTGTTGAGGATGAGATGCCGGAGGTTGACCAAGCCCTTCAGATGTTCGTTCACCAGCCTGGTCAACCTGTTGCTGTCCAGATGCAAGGCCCGGAGGCCACGCAGATCACCAAAGGTCAGCGGCATGATCTGGCTGATGGTGTTCCTGGACAGGGTGAGGTGCACCAGGCTGGTCATGTTGGCAAAGTCTTTCCTCCTGACGGTGGTGATGAAGTTGTCGGTGAGCCTCAGCTCCACTGTTCTCCTGTCGATGAACGGGGGCACGAAGAGCAGCCCGGTTTTGGCACAGAGGATGGCCAGGGACGGTGAGAGGTTCTGGCAGATGCAGCGTTTGGGGCAGAGTTGAGTCCTGACCGCCAGGCTGAACAACAGCAGAGACAAGAGGAATCTCTCCATCATCACGCACACCCACCGTTCTGTGGACAAACAAGGGGGAGGCAGCGTTAGGAACCGAGCGGGAACAAGATGGGGCACACTTGACCAATGGTCACCTTGACCCAGCAATGGTTCCACCACACCCTTCCCCCACTCACCCCTTCCTCCACTCACCCCCCTCCCACTAATCTCCTACACCCACAGATCCTCACTAGCCCCACTGCCCCCCTCTCACTGCCCCCATCTCACTGCCCCCATCTCACTGCCCACATCTCACTGCCCCCCCCTATCTCACTGCCCCCCCCATCTCACTGCCCCCCAATCTCACTGCCCCCCACCTTCCACAGATGCTGCCTGACCCGCGGAGTTCCTCCACCTCCTTGTCCATTATTCATAGATTAATGTTATCCCAATAACAATAGGGATACCAAGAGGTTATAGAAGCAGATATGCCAACACCGCCCTGGTAGACCATTCGGCCCATCAAACCTATACCAGTTGGAGGGGAGAACGGTTTTAGTTTAGTGATACAATGTGAAAACGGGCCCTTTGGCCCAACGGATCCGCGCCGGTCCACTCCGGTCCACTCCGGTCCACGCCGGTCCACGCCGGTCCGTGCCGGTCCACTCCGGTCCACTCCGGTCCACGCCGGTCCGCGCCGGTCCACGCCGGTCCACGCCTGTCCACGCCGGTCCACTCCGGTCCGCGCCGGTCCACTCCGGTCCACTCCGGTCCACTCCGGTCCACTCCGGTCCACTCCGGTCCGCGCCGGTCCACTCCGGTCCACTCCGGTCCGCGCCGGTCCACGCCGGTCCGCGCCGGTCCACGCCTGTCCGCGCCGGTCTGCGATCTCCCCGTATACTAGCTCTATCCCGCACACTAGGGACAAGTTACAGAAGCCAATTAATCTACAGGCATGCACGTCTTTGGAGTGTGGGAGGAAACCGGAGCATCTGGAGAAAACCCACGCAGGTCACGGGGAGAACGTGCAAACTCCGTACAGACAGCGCCTGTAGTCAGGATGGAACCCGGGTCACTGGCGCTGTGAGGCAGCAACTCTACCCGCTGCACCACCGTGCTGACATGTACTTTTCTATATGTTCTATATTCCATGTTTCATGTTCTCTGTTATATGTTGTATGTTTTATGCTCCACATTCTATCATCTACACTCTGGAGTTTAGGATGAGAGGGGATCTTATTGAAACATATGATTGTTAAGGGCTTGGACACACTAGAGGCAGGAAACATGTTCTCGATGTTGGGGGAGTCCAGAACCGGGGGCCACACACAGTTTAAGAATAAGGAGCAAGCCATTTAGAACGAAGACGAGGAAACACTTTTTCACCCAGAGAGTGGGGAGTGTGGAATTCTCTGCCTCAGAGGGCGGTGGAGGCCGGTTCTCTGGATACTTTCAAGAGAGAGCTAGATAGGGCTCTTAAAGATAGCGGAGTCAGGGGATATGGGGAGAAGGCAGGAACGGGGTACTGATTGGGGATGATCAGCCATGATCATATTGAATGGCGATGCAGGCTGGAAGGGCCGAATGGCCTCTACTCCTGCACCTGTTGTCTTCCATGTCCCACATTGTGTAGGTGAGTGGCGATGTCGGACAGGGAGAGAGAGGGGTAATGCCACACATTGGTGGAGGGGCTGCCAGGTATACTCCATGAGTTACAGAGGTGGAGGATGAGCGTAGCATCAGGTGGTGAAACATTTCACACAGAGCTCTCACCGAGCATGTGTGACAACACACAGGAACAGCAGTAGATGTTACACCTCCAGCAGCACCAGCCCACTCTGCTACCTCGTCAACATCCAACTGCAGGATGGCTCTGCAATGCGTCACTCTGTCACCCCCACTCACACCGTCGCCTGTAGCCAGGGTTTGTGTTTCACCTGGACCCTGTACCTGCCTTTCATGTGTGGCCCAGTGGCCCTCTTACCTACAGCTCAGGTAGGAGCAGAACAGAGCTAAGGAAATAGGCAACGTTTCGGACCGAAACCCTTCTGGAAATAGGCAACGTTTCGGGCCGAAACCCTTATGGGTTTCGGCCCGAAACGTTGCCTATTTCCTTAGCTCCATAGATGCTGCTGCACCCGCTGAGTTACTCCAGCACTCTGTGAAACGTCACCTATCCATGTTCTCCACAGATGCTGCCTGACCCGCTGAGTTACTCCAGCACTCTGTGTCTATCTTCTGCCTCTGCAGCTCCCATCTCCCTCGAACATGGAACTTGCTCCCATCTCCTAGAGGAAGATCCTGCAATCCACTTCCTCTCCTGGGATATTCCAACAGGAGGCATCAAGGAGAGGAAGGAGACAGGGGTGTTAATGATGCTACAAGTTGCGAATATTCGAACAGTCAGCTGTGAAAGAATTAAACAGAGATCTGTAGATCTGACTGGCTTCATCAATAAATAATGGGTGATCTGAAAGGAAGATCCTGTTGTGTGAGTGTAACAGGGAGCCTGCTGTTTAAAAACTCAGATTAAATGCTCCCTGCATCCTGTGATTGATTACTGAACATTATGGCAACTTAACGCCTAGCTGGCTATATACTTATATTTTCATTCAAATTCCAGCAGAGTTGTGCAAAGTCACAGAGTCCCACGACACAACAAGTGGTCGCACTCATCCATGGCCTGTATAAGCTCACTCCCTTTACCCACGCTTGGCCCACATCCCTCTCAACCCTGCCAGTCCCAGCATAGTTTTTCAAATGCTGTTTAATTTAGAGATACAGCGTGGAAACAGGCCCTTCGGCCCATCGAGTCTGTACAACCCAGCGTTCCCCGCACACAAACACTATCCTACACACAAGACCAAGGAGCTCATTGTAGACTTCAGGAAGTCCAGAGGCGGCACGCACACCCCCATCCACATTAACGGGACGGAGGTGGAACGTGTTTCTAGCTTCAGGTTCCTGGGAGTCAACATCTCCGATGACCTCTCTTGGACCCACAATACCTCTACTCTGATCAAGAAGGCTCATCAGCGTCTCTTCTTCCTGAGGAGACTGAAGAAGGTCCATCTGTCTCCTCAGATCCTGGTGAACTTCTACCGCTGCACCATCGAGAGCATCCTTACCAACTGCATCACAGTATTGTATGGCAACTGCTCTGTCTCCGACCGGAAGGCATTGCAGAGGGTGGTGAAAATTGCCCAACGCATCACCGGTTCCTCGCTCCCCTCCATTGAGTCTGTCCAAAGCAAGCGCTGTCTGCGGAGGGCGCTCAGCATCGCCAAGGACTGCTCTCACCCCAACCATGGACTGTTTACCCTCCTACCATCCGGGAGGCGCTACAGGTCTCTCCGTTGCCGAACCAGCAGGTCCAGGAACAGCTTCTTCCCGGCGGCTGTCACTCTACTCAACAACGTACCTCGGTGACTGCCAATCACCACCCCCCCCCGGACACTTATTATTATTTATTCAAATCGTTTCCTATGTCGCTCTTCCAGGGAGATGCTAAATGCATTTTGTTGTCTCTGTACTGTACACTGACAATGACAATTAAAATTGAATCTGAATCTGAATCTGAATCTGAATTTAAATATACGCCAAGGCAATTAACCTACAAACCCACGCAGGTCACGGGGAGAACGTACAAACTCCGTACAGACAGCACCCGTAGTCAGGATGGAACCGGGGTCTCTGGCGCTGTGAGGCAGCAGCTCTACCCGCTGCACCACCGTGCCACACAGTCCCCAACTACCTACAACACACACACAGCCAACCATGTCATCACTGGGTCCCCATGGAGCTGTGTCAGGGCCTGGCAGACATTGACTCCAACACCCGGCTTGAGATCTAACTATTCCTTTGGTTTATGTTTCATTCGCAACAAGAAGAGAAGAACTACCTCCTCTGGCAGCTCGTTCCTCCCTCCCACCATCATCTAAGTGAAAAAGTTGCCCCTCAGGTTCCTATTAAATCTTACCCCTCTCACCTTAAAGTGTTGTTCTCTGGTTCCTGGTTCCCCTATCCTGGGTAAAAGTCACTCAATCTATTTCTGTCATGACCTTATACACGTCTGTAAGATCACCCTCAGTCTTCTGTGCTTCAAGGAATAAAGTCCCAGCCAGCTCAACCTCTCCCTGTAGCTCACGCCCTCGAGTCCTGGCAACATCCTCGTAAATCATCTCTGTAATTTGTCCAGTTTAATGGCCTTGATCCTGCAGCTTGGTGGCCAGAGAGATGTAGGTTTACACTAGAGTTTGGGTTTACATGAGTGATGTGAGTTTACATGTGTTAGAGTTGTACAGGGCCTGTTGCCCACCTTGCCCATGCCGACCAACATGCCTCAACTACACTCGTCCCACCAGCCTGTCTTTGGGTGTGGTTGATATGTGAAGTGTTTCAGGCCCACACCGACCTCTCAGAGATGGTTTCACCCAGTTACCAGCCAGGGTGGCACGGTGGTACAGCGGGTAGAGCTGCTGCCTCACAGCACCAGAGACCCGGGTTCCATCCTGACCACGGGTGCTGTCTGTACGGAGTTTGCACGTTCTCCCCGTGACCTGCGTGGGTTTTATTTGATGCTCACACTCACTCACTCTCCTTCACACCAACACACCTGCACATTAATTCACACACTCACTAACGCACGTACACACACACACATATTAGACATGCACACATACATGCATACACTCACATATGCACACGGATTGACAGCGATACACAGAGACAGACAAGCACATGAACACGCACACACACGCTTACACATACAAACACATACAAACGCATACAGATAGACAGATTACAGGTACAGAGACACACGTGAGCCTGCACGCACAAACACGCACATGCACACGCACACACACACACAAGCATGCGTACATACACATGCACACACGCACACGCACACACATGCACATGTACACATGCATGCATACATACACATGCACGCACGCACACTCACACACACCCATGCATACATACATACACATGCGCACACGCACACACACACACATGCACATGCACACACACGCACACGGACACACATGCATACATACACACACACGCATACACACACACACATACATACACATGCGCACACTCACACAGATCGACAGAGACACACAGACATGCAAATATCTGCACATAATTTATACATTTTTCAGAATATTATCTCCTTATGTTACTGTGGATGACTTAATTAATTGTTAATTGTTTCAGAGTCAGACATCAGGGATGGTTGGCTCGTTAGGTCGGGGAGTACAGTTCTGATGAACAATTTCTTGGGAAAAATAAATTAACAATCTTGCCTCTTTATCAAAGACGTTAGATCAGGTCCAGAGGGCGAGAGTTCAACGTCTGCAGCTGAAGCTGGACAAGTGGTGAAGATGAATGTCCGCATACAGGTGGGACAGGTGACAGGTGGGACAGGTGGGACAGGTGACAGGTGAGTGGAGGATGGTGCTGGGAGATGAGGAACATTACAGCAGGAAGAACAAAGTATGGCCACGGGAAGAAAAGGGGAATTCTATCAGGGGTTGGAATCAAAAGGCTAGGGACTCATAGTGATAGTCATTGAGTGATACGGTGTGGAAACAGGTCCCTTGGCCCTCTGAGTTACTCCAGCACTCTGTGAAACGTCACCTATCCATGTTCCCCACAGATGCTGCCTGACCCACTGAGTTACTCCAGCACTCTGTGAAACGTCACCTATCCATGTTCTCCACAGATGCTGCCTGACCCGCTGAGTTACTCCAGCACTCTGTGAAACGTCACCTATCCATGTTCCCCACAGATGCTGCCTGACCCGCTGAGTTACTCCAGCACTCTGTGAAACGTCACCTATCCATGTTCTCCACAGATGCTGCCTGACCCACTCAGTTATGGTGCAGCAGCATCTATGGAGCTAAGGAAATAGACAACGTTTCGGGCCGAAACCCTTCTGGAAATAGGCAACGTTTCGGGCCGAAACCCAGAAGGGTTTCGGCCTGAAAAGTTGCCTATTTCCTTAGCTCCATAGATGCTGCTGCACCCGCTGAGTTACTCCAGCACTCTGTGAAACGTCACCTATCCATGTTCTCCACAGATGCTGCCTGACCCGCTGAGTTACTCCAGCACTCTGTGAAACGTCACCTATCCATGTTCTCCACAGATGCTGCCTGACCCGCTGAGTTACTCCAGCACTCTGTGAAACGTCACCTATCCATGTTCTCCACAGATGCTGCCTGACCCGCTGAGTTACTCCAGCACTCTGTGAAACGTCACCTATCCATGTTCTCCACAGATGCTGCCTGACCCGCTGAGTTACTCCAGCACTCTGTGAAACGTCACCTATCCATGTTCTCCACAGATGCTGCTGCACCCGCTGAGTTACTCCAGCACTCTGTGAAACGTCACCTATCCATGTTCTCCACAGATGCTGCCTGACCTGCTGAGTTACTCCAGCACTCTGTGAAACGTCACCTATCCATGTTCTCCACAGATGCTGCCTGACCCGCTGAGTTCCTCCAGCTTTTCGTGCTGTTCTTCGGCTTAAACCAGCATCTGCAGTTCCCTCGTACACAAGGCAAAGACCTGGCTAGTTTTGAAATGAAGCAGAAGGGAAGGCTTGTGGATCTAACGGTGGGATTCAGGAGCAGTGTTAAATGCTCACTCTTTGCTACATTCATCAGCGATGCACGACTCTTTAGAATTTTTAATAGATACCATTAATAATTCAATTTAGGGATTACCACTATTCCCTTCCCAGAGGCTCTCTTGCTTGCAGATAAGATGCATACTAATGAACATGCAGAACTGGGCTGCAGCAACTGACATCTCGTGCTGGTAATGTGTTTATCCACAGCAGTGACCTTTATTCAATGTATCTCTTGTGAATAATACTCATGTGGAGGAAGGAACTGCAGGTGCTGCTTTCACCCGAGGATAGACACAAAATGCTGGAGTAACTCAGAGGGACGGGCAGCATCTCTGGAGAGAAGGAATGGGTGATTTTTTCGGGTTGTCTGAAGAGGGATCTCGACCCGAAACGTCACCCATCCCAGAGATGCTGCCTGTCCCGCTGAGTTACTCCAGCACTATCTAAATAAACCTCACCACAGCCAGGGAGTTTGGCCATGGTTCGGTTTAGTTTGGAGATGCAGCGCCGAAACAGGCCCTTCAGCCCATCAACCCTGCACTAATCCCTGTACACCAACTACCCTACACACACTAGGGACAATTTACATTTACACCAAGCAGGTAAGAATCGAGACTCTTCATACCACTGGGTTATGAGCTGCCCAAGCGTATGGTCTGATTATTATAAAATAAAATCTCTCCTTCTACAATTTGCTGGTGAAACGCATGCAGCTGTAATATATTTTAGAGAAAGTAATATTGCCTCTCATGGAAGAAATGAGCAAAATGCGTTCTCAGGTGTTGGATGACCTTAACACCTGCTTTAATGCAGAGCTTGTGGTGCTGTTACTGATTGGATTACAGTCTTATAACTCCTTCCAAGCCATCAGTTATCATCTGCAAGGCCTGTGGCATACATGTTGTGTGAGATTACTGACTGCAGCCCTGGAGCTCAGCTGTCTCTGCCAAAGATCATCCCTACCAACGCTCCTCTGATGTGGGAATGCTGTCACCCGATGTGCCAATGTGTCGGTCTCTGCTTCCAGGCAGGGAGAGGAATGAGAGGGAGGTTGGCTGGGTTTGTTTACCAGACCCCGTGTGATTCGGTTCTTTGTAAAGTCCTATCGAGTAGGTGTGGCAGGGTGGAGCAGCGGTAGAGTTGCTGCCTCACAGCGCAAGAGACCCGGGTTCAATCCTGACTGCAGGTGATGCCTCTAGGTTAATTGGTTTCTACAGGTGCTGCCTCTAGGTTTGCAGGTTAATTGTAAATTGCCCCTAGTGTGTGTGTAGGACAGTGTTAGTGTGCGAGGATCACTCAGGTCAAAGATAATGTAGTGTGAATGATATCAGAGTCCCACTGATTCTCACACTGTACGCTAGCAAGATGGACCCTGGTTGGCAATTAGTGTTTCTAGTCCAGTGCAGTATGGGGTAAATGGTTCAGTGACTGGTTAGAGATACAGCATGGAAACAGGCCCTTAACCCATTGAAACATAGAAACATAGAAATCTTTTATTATGTAAAAGAATATGTGTGTTATGATTGTGTTTATAATTTGTTTGGTTGTTTTGTTGTTTGTCTTTTGCACAAAAGTCCGCGAGCATTGCCACTTTCATTTCACTGCACATCTTGTATGTGTATGTGACAAATAAACTTGACTTGACTTGACATAGACAATAGGTGCAGGGGTAGAGGCCATTCGGCCCTTCAATCCTGCACCATTCGCCATTCAATATGATCATGGCTGATCATCCAACTCAGTATCCCATCCCTGCCTTCTCTCCATACCCCCTGATCCCTTTAGCCACAAGGGCCACATCTAACTCTCTCTTAAATATAGCCAATGGCCTCAACTACCTTCTGTGGCAGAGAATTCCACAGATTCACCACTCTCTGTGTGTGAAAAAAAATGTTTTTCTCATCTCATCTCAGTCCTAAAAGATTTCCCCCTTATCCTTAAACTGTGTGGCCCCTTGTCTGGACTTCCCCAACATCGGGAACAATCTTCCTGCATCTAGCCTGTCCAACCCCTTAAGAATTCTGTAAGTTTCTATAAGATCCCCCCTCAATCTTCTAAATTCTAAATTGAGTCGACACTAAGCATCGATTACCCATTCACACTAGTTCCACATTATCCCACGTCCCATCTATTCCCTACACACTAGGGGCAATTAACCTACAGAAACACACATCTTTGGGACATGGGGGGTAACCAGAACCCACGCAGCAGAGGGAGAACGTGCAAACTCCACATAGACAGAACCTGAGGTCAGGATTGAAGCCGGGTCTCTGGTGCAGTGAGGTAGTGGCACTACCCGCTGTGCTGGCAGAGTGAATGTGAGAGAGAGAGAGACAGGGCTTGACACACTGACTCCCTGCCACCTGTACCCAAGTTGATGCTTCAGTGAATCACACAGCCAACAATATCTCCTCAGTCTAAAGAAGGGTCTCGATCCAAAACATCATTCCTGATCTGGATAGGACAGGTTTGGAGGGATATGGACCAAACGCAGGCAGGTAGGACTAGTGTAGGTGGTGTGGGCAAGTTGGGCTGAAGGGCCTGTTTCCACACTGTATGACTCCATATGTAAGTTCTCCACAGATGCTGCCTGATCCGCTGAGTTACTCCAGCACTCTGTGAAACATCACCTATCCATGTTCTCCACAGATGCTGCCTGACCCGCTGAGTTACTCCAGCACTCTGTGAAACGTCACCTATCCATGTTCTCCACAGATGCTGCCTGACCCGCTGAGTTATGGTGCAGCAGCATCTATGGAGCTAAGGAAATAGGCAACGTTTCGGGCCGAAATCCTTCTGGAAATAGGCAACGTTTCGGGCTGAAACCCGGAAGGGTTTCGGCCCGAAACGTTGCCTATTTCCTTAGCTCCATAGATGCTGCCTGACCCACTGACTTACTCCAGCACTCTGTGAAACGTCACCTATCCATGTTCTCCACAGATGCTGCCTGACCCGCTGAGTTACTCCAGCACTCTGTGAAACGTCACCTATCCATGTTCTCCACAGATGCTGCCTGACCCACTGAGTTACTCCAGCACTCTGTGAAACGTCACCTATCCATGTTCTCCACAGATGCTGCTGCACCCGCTGAGTTACTCCAGCACTCTGTGTCCATCTGTGCATCTGCAGTTGGTCACTTTGATGGACCTCCTGTTGGACTCTGCGCCAATGCCAATCGGGAAGATCTCCTTTCGATGGCTCCTGTGTGTTCAACATTGTCTCCTTATAACAAACAAGGTGATTACGAGTTTGTAATGTTCTAGTGTGCTAGTGATCCATTGTGTAAACGGGACATTGACATCCTACTTGTACTGAGTTATTAACGTCATTAAAATGGGAATATTCTTTATGGAACCACAGAACAGTCATAAGAGTAGCACTGCGTGGCATAATCACCTGCTTTTAGTAAACCTTTTATCAAATAGACCAGTTTAAATTCCATGAATCAGCGTTACATGATGCAGGAATTATCGTGAGTGCCTTTCAACAAACACATTTCATAAAAGCTTCCTAATCCTTTTGATGGTTTCAGCACCTGGTTCCGTAATTTGTCACAATAAACAAATCTATTTTGATGCAAAGGATTAATTTTATTGTCTGGGTTGCTGGGGAATGATAACTAAATGACTGTGGGAGTGTCTGCAGATTGGTACTTGAGTGTTTGGGCACAGATCTCCACTCTGAACCTAGGCCAAGGACACAGGTACAAACAGACCCCCCCCCCACCCCACCCCCACGCCCAACAACGAGACGGAGGCATAGCGGTAGGAAAGGCCATTTGGCCCCTCCAGTCTACGATGCTGTTCAGCAAGAACATGACCCAAACCAACATTCAATCTGATGCTGACTCTACTCTTCATGCAGAGGGTGGTGAATCCGTGAGATTCATTCCCACAGACAGAGGTGGGGCCAAGTTATTGGGTATTTTTAAGATGCAGAATGACAGATACTGGATTTGTACGGGTGTCCATAGACAATAGACAATAGGTGCAGGAGTAGAGGCCATTCGGCCCTTCGAGCCAGCACCGCCATTCACTCTGATCATGGCTGATCGTCCACAATCAGTTCCCCGTTCCTGCCTTCTCCCCATATCCCTTGACTCCGCTATCTTTAAGAGCTCTATCTGTCTCTTGAAAGCAGCGAGAGAATTGGCCTCCATTGCCTTCTGAGGCAGAGAATTCCACAGATTCACAACTCTCTGGGTGAAAACGTTTTTCCTCATCTTTGTTGTAAATGGCCTTATTCTTAAACTGTGGCCCCTGGTTCTGGACTCCCCCAACATTGGGAACATAAGGGGAGAAGGCAGGAGAATGGGGTTGAGAGGGAGGTAGAGATCAGACATGATTGAATAGCAGAGTAGACATGATGGGCCGAATGGTTCATTCTCCTGCCTTCTCCCCATAATCCTCTCTAGAATTTAGGAGATTGAGGGGGGATCTTATAGAAACTTACAAAATTCTTAAGGGGTTGGACAGGCTAGATGCAGGAAGATTGTTCCCGATGTTAGGGAAGTCCAGGACAAGGGGTCACAGCTTAAGGATAAGGGGGAAATCCTTTAAAACCGAGATGAGAAGAACTTTTTTCACACAGAGAGTGGTGAATCTCTGGAACTCTCTGCCACAGAGGGTAGTTGAGGCCAGTGCATTGGCTATATTTAAGAGGGAGTTAGATGTGGCCCTTGTGGCTAAGGGGATCAGGGGGTATGGAGAGAAGGCAGGTACGGGATACTGAGTTGGATGATCAGCCATGATCATATTGAATGGCAGTGCAGGCTCGAAGGGCCGAATGGCCTACTACTGCACCTAATTTCTATGTTTCTATCCCTGACACATGGACTAATCAAGAATATGTCAAACTCTGCCTTAAAATGACCCAATGACTTGGTCTCCACTGCTGTCGATTAAAAAAAATATTCCTCATCTCCTTTCCGAAGTACATCCTTTAATTCTGAGGCTGTGGCCTCTGGTCCTAGACTCTCCCACAAGTGGAACCATCCTCTACACAACCACTCTATCCACTATTCGGTAAGTTTCAATGAGGTCCGCCCTGATTCTTCTAAACTCCAGTGAGTACAGGCCCAGCGCTGTCAAACCCTCATCATATGTTAACCCACTTATTCTGGGGTCATTCTCGTAAACCTACGCTGGACCTAACTGTGTTCTAATTGTTTATTTTATTTTAGTTTAAAGATTTGGCGCAGAAATATTGCCGACCAGCGATCCCCGCACACTAACACTATCCTACACACACTGGGGACAATTTACATTTGCACCAAGCCAATTAACCTACAAACCTGCACGTCTTTGGAGTGTGGGAGGAAACCGGAGCGCCTGGAGAAAACCCACGCAGGTCACGGGGAGACGTACGTGCAAACTCCGTACAGACAGCACCCGTAGTCAGGATGGAACCCGGGTCTCTGGCGCTGTGAGGCAGCAACTCTACCGCTGTGCCACCGTGACACCACAATAAGGGGAACGGCATCTTCTCAGTACGTTTCATTGTCTGTACACTCAGCAATGCACCCGGTAGATTCTCAACCCAAGACCACGAGGTTGATTGAATAATTCAGACGTGGAGCCACGCTGCTCCTAGTAAACCTTCACTTCTCAATGTCTCTCCCACCATCTGTCACCCGGGCTCATAGTTCCCTGATGCAGTTCTTCATTTTATTGTTAATGCTGCAGCCATAAATATTGTATTTAATATTTACTCTGCAAAACTACATGATCCAGGCGCAGAGGAAAGTTGCTCTTGACATGTTGGGGTTACACTAATGACCCACGGTGGTGCAGCGGGTAGTGCTGCTGCCTCCCAGCGCCAGAGACCCGGGTTCCATCCTGACCTCGGGTGCTGTTTGTACGGAGTTTGCACGTTCTCCCTGTGACCACGTGGGTTTTCTCCGGGTGCTCCGGTTTCCTCCAGCACTCCAAAGACGTGCGGGTTTGTAGGTTAATTGGCTTTGGTAAAATTGTAAATTGTTCCTTGTGTGTAGGATAGTGTTAGGGTGCGGATGGGCCGAATGGCCTGTCATTCCACTTTCCTCTCTGCCCCTTTCTCTGTCCCTCTCTCTCTCTCTCTCTCTGTCCCCTTCTCCCTCTCCCTATCCCTCCCTCTATCTGTGTGTGTGTGTGTGTGTCCCTCTCTCTCTCTGTCTCTCTCTCTCTCTCTGTCCCTCTCTCTCTCTCTCTGTCCCCTTCTCCCCCTCCCTATATCTCTGTGTGTGTATGTGTCCCTCTCTCTCTGTCTCTCTCTCTCTCTCTCTGTCCCTCTCTCTCTCTCTCTGTCCCCTTCTCCCTCTCCCTATATCTCTGTGTGTGTATGTGTCCCTCTCTCTCTGTCTCTCTCTCTCCCTCTGTGTGTGTCTCTCTCTGTGTCTGTCTCTCTCTGTCTCTCTCTGTATCTCTCTCTCTGTGTCTCTCTCTGTGTCTGTCTCTCTCTGTCTCTCTCTGTGTCTGTCTCTCTGTCTCTCTCTGTATCTCTCTCTCTGTGTCTGTCTCTCTCTGTCTCTCTCTGTCTCTCTCTGTCTCTCTCTGTATCTCTCTCTCTGTGTCTGTCTCTCTCTGTCTCTCTCTGTCTCTCTCTATCTCTCTCTGTATCTGTCTCTGTGTCTGTCTCTCTCTGTCTCTGTCTCTCTCTATCTCTCTCTGTATCTCTCTCTCCGTGTCTCTCTCTGTATCTCTCTCTCTGTCTGTCTCTCTGTCTCTGTGTGTGTGTGTCTCTCTCTCTCCGTGTCTGTCTCTCTCTGTATCTCTCTCTGTGTCTGTCTCTCTGTCTCTGTGTGTGTGTGTCTCTCTCTCTCCGTGTCTGTCTCTCTCTGTATCTCTCTCTCTCTCCCTCTGTGTGTGTCTCTCTCTCTGTGTCTGTCTCTCTCTGTCTCTCTGTCTCTCTCTATCTCTCTGTCTCTCTCTGTCTGTCTCTCTGTCTGTCTCTCTGTGTGTGTGTCTCTCTCTCCGTGTCTCTCTCTCTCCCCGTGTCTCTCTCTCTCTCCGTGTCTCTCTCTGTATCTCTCTTCCAACCATTGAGATTATTGGACATTACAAACAACAAACATGAACTATGAGTTGTCTTTGTTACACCAGAGACTTGAGACTTTTGCTTTGCACTTATATTGGGTTTTTTTATTGATTGAACCATTTTTTGTTGTTTATTATGTGATCTACGTTGTGCTGCTGCAAGTTAGAACCTCATTGTTCTGTTTTCTGAACATTCGACAATTAAACACTCTCGACTCTCTTGAAACTTGGCATTCTCATCCTATTACCTTCTGACCCCTTTTCCTCTCTCTCTCTCCCCCTCTCTCCCCCTCTCTCCCCCTCTCTCCCCCTCTCTCCCCTCCCCTCCCCTCACTCTCCACTCCGTTCTGTATTCCGATCATTCCTCTCCATCAGTGACAGACACTTGTGCTGCTACAGTAATCAGTGGAAACAACGAGGGAATTACTTCAGTGATCAACACTGCCCTCGCGCCTGCCTCGACTTCTCATCTTCATTGGACTATGATTGCAGTCACAGAAACATAGAAAACAGGTGCAGGAGTCGGCCATTCGGCCCTTCGAGCCAGCACAACATCTAAAATCAGGGTCCCGTTCCTGCTTTCTCCCCATAACTGCTCCTCAAATAGGAACCTGAGGGGTAACATGTTCACACAAAGGGTGGTGGGTGTATAGAACAAGCTGTGGGGGGAGGTAGTTGAGGCTGGGACCATTGCAATGCTTTTGAAAAGCATTTAGACAGGTTTGGAGGGATATGGGCCAAACGCAGGCAGGTGTGTGGGACATGTTGGCCGGTGTGGGCAAGGTGGACTGAAGGGCCTGTTTCCACACTGTATCACTCTATGACTAGTGTAGCTGGGACATGTTGGCCAGTATGGGCAAGTTGGGCTGAAGGGACTGTTTCCATGCTGTATCACTCTGTGACAAGTGTAGATGGGGCATGTTGGCCAGTATGGGCAAGGTGGGCTGAAGGGCCTGTTTCCATACTGTATCACTCTGTCAGTCTGACACTGACCTGGACCTGGACCTGGACCTGGTGCTGAAGCTAGCAGCCACCTCCTCATGGTCTAATTCTCCACCTCTGGCGAAGTTGACCCTCGTTGACCTCATCAGTTTCAGTGACAGAGTGAAGCGTTCAACTATTCCTGCTTCTTCTCCTCTCTGCCACGGGGTCAGGTGTGATCATCAGACACTGTGGCATCAATCTCCCCGTATACCCGATCACCTTCAGGCTGTTGTCTTGAAGACCCTGTCTCTCACGCTCACTCTCAACATTCATTGATTTTTTCCCTGACTCAATCTTTCAGTGTTGAACATGAAGGTAAATCAGCCGTGGGCAAGAGCAGCAAAGTTGCAAACACACTCACGTTCTCATCCTCTAACTCAGAGTTAATCTTTGACTAATTCAGCCTGTGGATATCCTGAGGACATATCACACCGTGTGAGCTGGGTGTGTAGATACACGCACCATAATATGTGACCCTACATGTGTCATTACAGCATTTGGATAGAACTTTCTCAACGCCCTCCGCTCAGTGTAGAAGATGCCTGTTGCCTCCAGAATACAGTCTGAGAATTGCAACAGCCTGGCATGGCTGAAGAGCTGCTGCCTCACAGCGCCAGAGACCCAGGTTCAATCCTGACTACAGGCGCTGTCTGTACGGAGTTTGTACATTCTCCCCGTGACCTGCGTGGGTTTTCTCCGGGTGCTCCGGTTTCCTCCCACATCCGAAAGACGTGCAGGTTTTTAGTTTAATTGGTTTCGGTAAAATTGTCAACTGTCTCTTGGGGATCAGGGGGTATGGAGAGAAGGCAGGTACGGGATACTGAGTTGGATGATCAGCCATGATCATATTGAATGGCGAATGGTGCAGGCTCGAAGGGCCGAATGGCCTACTCCTGCACCTAATTTCTATGTTTCTATGTTTCTATGTCTCTAGTGTGTAGGATAGGGTAATGTGCAGGGTGGTCACTGGTTGGTGGGCAGTCAGTGGGCCAAATGGACTGTTTCCATGTTGTATCTCTAAAGTAAAGTCTAAAGTCCCTCCATCACCTCTGATGCTCCACAGAAACCAATCCAAGTTTGTCCAATGTCCCCAGATAGATCGTACCTCTAATCCAGGCAAATCTCCTCCAAAGCCTACACATCCTTCCTGTAATGGAGTGACCAGAACTATGCACACTATGCTGCAAAAACAGCCTAACCAAGTGTGGAGGTCTCCTGAAGCTAGTCGCCAATCTTGAGGCACAGCAGAGAGAGCCGATGGGCCCATCGCTAGTGATAGTCAGCAGGACTACACTGCAGCTAACAGAGAGATGGATTGAGAAGGTGGTTATCGCCAAAGAGGGAGAATCTGATGAGAGTAGAACAGAGAGACATCACCGAGTGTGGCTCTGGAGACGGGTTTGATGAAGGAACACTGTGAATGTTTAGTTTAGTTTAGAGATACAGCGCGGAAACAGGCCCTTCAGCCCATCAGGTCCGTGCCGACCAGCGATCCCTGCACACTAACACTATCCTACACACACACACACACTGGGGACAATTTCAACATTTACACCAAGCCAATTAACCTACAAACCTGCACGTCTTTGGAGTGTGGGAGGAAACCGAAGATCTCGGAGAAAACCCACGCAGGTCACGGGGAGAACGTACAGACAGCTCCCGTAGTCGGGATTGAACCCGGGTCTCTGGCGCTGTGAGGCAGCAACTCTACCGCTGTAAGGGTCGACTCAGTGGGCCGAAGGGCCTGTTTCCGCGCTGTATCTCTTGTGTAGAACCTGCTTACATCAGGATACACTGATGATGCATGGCTCTCCCCTCTCTCTACCTGGATAGGTAACGGACAGGCTAAAAACACCTGCTGGTTTAACACTACAATACATCACAGAGAGAGACAGGTTTTCCAGGAATTACCCAATTCCTGAATTATTCACATAATTCTCAGCCCACGGCTCCATTGAAATATAATGTCAGATCTTCCCACTGCATCCTGCGTGAATCAGTGGCCCAACTAGAGGAGGAGAATATAGAACAGACAACTCATCCTTCATCATTCTAAAATAAATCATCATTCTAATTAAAAATATACGATCCAAAACTGTACAAAATCAATAGATTCTTTGTTCATAAGGGACAGGAGCTGAATGAGGCCATTCAGCCCATAGAAACATAGAAAATAGGTGCAGGAGTAGAGGCCATTCGGCCCTTCGAGCCTGCACCATTCGCCATTCAATATGATCATGGCTGATCATCCAACTCAGTATCCCATCCCTGCCTTCTCTCCATACCCCCTGATCCCTTTAGCCACAAGGGCCACATCTAACTCCCTCTTAAATATAGCCAATGAACTGTGTGGCCTCAACTGGCTTCAAATAGGGCCGAAACCCAAAGGAAATAGGCAACGTTTCGGGTCGAAACCCAAAGGGTTTCGGGACGAAACGTTGCCTATTTCCTTCGCTCCATAGATGCTGCTGTACCCGCTGAGTTTCTGGCTGATCATCCAACTCGGTATCCCGTACCTGCCTTCTCTCCATACCCCCTGATCCCTTTAGCCACAAGGGCCAGATCTAACTCCCTCTTAAATATAGCCAACAAACTGTGTGGCCTCAACTACCTTCTGTGGCAGAGAGTTCCAGAGATTCACCACTCTCTGTGTGAAAAATGTTTTTCTCATCTCGGTCCTAAAGGATTTTAGGACCGAGATGAGAGTCAAGTCTACTCTGCCATTCAATCATGGCTGATCTATCTCTCCCTCTCACCCCCCATTCTCCTGCCTTCTCCCCGTAACCATTGGCACCCGTACTGATCAAGAATCTATCCATCTCTGCCTTAAAAATATCCACTGACTTGGCCTCCACTTCCTCATATAACCTCATCAGTGGATAAAGCCATGTCTGGGCCATCGGAGAGAACCAACAGGAGATGGAAGTTGTGTGGGAAGGAACTGCAGATGCTGGTTTACACTGAAGATAGACGCAAAATGCTGGAGTAACTCAGCAGGTACAGCAGCATCTATGGAGCGAAGGAAATAGGCAACGTTTCGGGCCGAAACCCTTCTTCAGACACACTGCTCCATGACATGTGCTGGGCAATGCTGCTATCCATGGTCCTGAAGTTTGAAGGAAGATTTGTACATAATGGATTTATGGCCCAACATATTAACCAGAAAAAGCCTTCATTACTTTTGGGGATATCAAGTGGGCAAAAAGGATCAGATTGCAAAGCAGATTTCAGACCTGAGTAACGATGACTCTACTGCTGATTAATGTAGAACTTTCTAAACATTTATTAAATTCTGACAGTCCAATATTCTGCCTCTTGGAGTAGGCAGCATGAATGATTTAAAAACATGATCATCTTTTCATGAGGATCAAGAATGCATTAGTCTTTCACCGACCTGGAATAGTGAAATGTCACTTCTGTCAGACAGACACAGAGTGCACTGGAGGTAAATATTAATGAGCCGGAGCAGTTCCCTCGGCCGTGAACAAGAGCTGTGGAGGCTGGATGATCAGGGAACCGCCAGATTGGCTTCTCCAAACATGGGCCAGCTCAGCAAACCTAGAATCATCACGGCACTCAGTCTGAACATACTCTCACCACGGGAATGCACACACAGCCTATAGAATCCATACACACTGCCTATAGAATCCATACACACTGTATATAGAATCCATACACTCTGCCTATAGAATCCATACACCCCGCCTATAGAATCCATACACACTGTATATAGAATCCATACACTCTGCCTATAGAATCCATACACACCACCTATAGAATCCATACACACTGCCTATAGAATCCACACACAGCCTATAGAATTCATGCACGCTGCCTATAGAATCCACACACAACATATAGAATCCACACACAGCATATATAATCTACACACAGCCTATAGAGTCCATACACACATCCTATAGAGTCCATACACACTGCCTATAGAATCCACACACAGCCTAGAATCCACACACAGCCTATAGAATCCATACACACTGCCTATAGAATCCATACACACCGCCTATAGAATCCATATTCTCTGTCTATAGAATCCATACACACTGCCTATAGAATTCACACACCGCCTATAGAATCCATACACCCTGCCTATAGAATCCACACACCACCTATAGAATCCATACACTGCCTATAGAATCCATACACATGGCCTATAAAGCCAGACGCTGCATATAGAATCCATACACTCTGCCTATAGAATCTATACACTCTGCCTATAGAATCCATACACCCTGTCTATATAATCCATACACTCTGCCTATAGAATCCACACACAGCCTATAGAATCCATACACGCTGCCTATAGAATCCATACACTCTGCCTATAGAATCCACACACAACCTATAGAATCCACACACCCTGCCTTTAGAATCCATACACCCCGCCTATAGAATCCATACACTCAGTATATAGAATACACACACACGCCTATAGAATCCGTGCACATCACATAGAATCCATAGAACCACCTATAGAGTGTGCCCCCCAGCCTATAGACCAGTCGGGGTGGAACCCGGGTCTCTAACGCTGCAAGGCAGTAACTCTACTGCTGTGCCACCCTGAACTAAACTAAACTAACAATGCCATTAGCCTGTGATGTGGTCCCTCTCCCCGTCACCCGTTAGTTCCTCTGCACCGCGTTGCCGCAAGTGCATTTTACAAGTAATTCTCCAAGTGTAATTTCATATCCTCGACACTCCGTGCAACCCAAGTCATGCTGACAACCAACAGATGCTGAGTGGGAATTAAGACAATGGCTAGTGTTGATGCAGAGAGGAACAGACTGATCTCAGATGGAGGGACAGTGAAGAAACTAGGAACAGCTTTGATAAATCACTTTAATGTTTCCCTGACGCAGCTACTTCCCTGAAAAATAGCTTTTAGTTGTGTAATTGCATTTAGATTGGAATCTTAAACCTTCCCCTTGATACCATCCTCCATCAGAGAGGCTGGGCCTGTGTTGGTGGCTTCTCTAATGTTCATGTTTATGCCAGGACTTTAGCCTGGGCAGCTCAGGCACACGGCAGGCTGCAACAGAACAGAACACGTTTGTTTCCAGACCTTAATGATACAGCGCGGAAACAGGCCCTTCGGCCCACCAAGTCTGTGCCGACCAGCGATCCCCGCACACTAACACTATCCTACATACACTAGGCACAATTCACAAATTTACCAAAGCCAATTAGCCTAAAAACCTGCACGTCCTTGTAGTGTGGGAGGAAACCAGAGCACCCGGAGAAAACCCACGCAGTCACAGGGAGAACGTGCAAACTCCGTACAGACAGCAGCCAGAGCCAGGATCAAACCGGGTCTCTGGCGCAGTGAGTCAAGTCAAGTCAAGTTTATTTGTCACGTACACATACGAGATGTGCAGTGAAATGAAAAGTGGCAATGCTCGCTCACGGACTTTGTGCAAAAAGACAAACAAACAAACAGCCAAACAAACAAACTACAAACAGAATGGGACAGAATCACATTTTCTTTTACATATTAAATATTGTGGGCGAAAGGAAAAAGGGAAAAAAACAGCAATTTTTAAAAAAGCAGTAGAAAGGTTCAGTAGAGTTAGTCCCTGGTGAGATAGGAGTTTACAGTCCAAATGGCCTCTGGGAAGAAACTCCTTCTCAACCTCTCCGTTCTCACCGCATGTCAACGGAGGCGTTTGCCTGACCGTAGCAGCTGGAACAGTCCGTTGCAGGGGTGGAAGGGGTCTCCCATGATCTTGTTGGCTCTGGAGTTGCACCTCCTGTTGTATAGTTCCTGCAGGGGGGCGAGTGAAGTTCCCATAGTGCGTTCGGCCGAACGCACTACTCTCTGCAGAGCCTTCTTGTCCTGGGCAGAGCAATTCCCAAATCAAATTGTAAGGCAGCAACTCTACCGCTGAGCCACAGTGATGCCTCTGTGCCGATAGGTACATGAATGTGGAGGGAGAGGAGATTGGTTTAAGACGGCATCTATTTAGCATGGACATTGTGGGACAAAGGCCCTGCTCAGGTACAGTACTGGCCCATATACTGAGATATTTGGAGATAACGCAGCAAATGCCGTACTTTGAATAATGCCCACAACTCAATAAAACATGAATAAAAATAACCTTTGGCAAAGGAACCAGATTTTAAAGTAATTGAAAGCTCTAAAACAGACAAAAATGATTTATATCCAACATTTTGTCACTTAAATGTGAAACACATTAAGGAGCGGATTCCTTAATGAAGTGTAATGGTTTGTTCCATGAGCTATCTAGCTGGCCTAAGGTACCAGCGATCTTGCAGTAATCGCACAAAAACCAACCAAGATATTGATGAGGCTCCACTGTGTTCCTGTTGTAAGAATGTCCGGAGAGAAGGAGTGAGTGACCTTTCGGGCCGAGACCTTTCTTCAGACCGAAATCTCTGAAAAAGGGTCTCGACCCGAAACGTCACCCTTTCCTTCCCTCCACAGATGTTGCCTGTCCCGCTGAGTTACTCCAGCACTTTGTGTTTATCTCCAATTTAAACCAGCATCTGCAGTTCCTTCCTCCACATAGGAAGGATGTTGTCAAGCTGGAAAGGGCGCAGAGAAGATTTACGAGGATGTTGCCAGGACTCGAGGGTCTGAGCTACAGGGAGGGGTTTGGCAGGCTAGGACATTATTCCTTGAAGCACAGGCTGAGGGGTCATCTTACAGAGGTGTATAAGATCATGAGAGGAATAGATCGGGTAGACACACAGAGTCTCTTGCCCAGAGTAGGGGAATCGAGGACCAGAGGACACAGGTTTAAGGTGAAGGGGAAAAGATTTAATAGGAATCTGAGGGGTAACTTTTTCACACAGAGGGTGGTGGGTGTATGGAACCAGCTGCCAGAGGAGGTAGTTGAGGCTTGGACTATCCCAATGTTTAAGAGACAGTTAGACAGGTACATGGATAAGTCCGGTTTGGAGAGATATGGTCCAAGCCCAGGCAGGTGGGACCAGTGTAGCTGGGACATGTGGGCTGGTGTGGGCAAGTTGGGCCGAAGGGCCTGTTTCCACACTGTATCACTCTATGACTTTATGACACTAGGGATACAAGCCAAATGTGACTAGCTTGGATGGGACCTCTGGGCCAGCATGAATTTGTGCCGAAGGGCCTGTATCATGTTGTGTGCATCTATAACACCATGGTTGGTTTTGGTGTTACTGGTAGAGGTAATGAGTGTTCATCAAAGCTTCTGTGTGACCTCCACACACACACACACACACACACACGCACACATATACACACACACACACCCACACACACACACACACACACACCCACACACCCACACACCCACACACACACACACACACATACACACACACACACACACACACATATACCCACACACACACACACACACTCATAGACACACACACACACACACACACACACACACACTCATATACACACACACACACACACTCATATACATACACACACACACACACACACACACACTCATATACATACACACACACATACACACACACTCATATACATACACACACACACACACTCATATACATACACACACACACACACACACACACACACACTCATATACATACACACACACACACACAGACACACACACACACACCCCTCCACACACACACACAGCACTGCAGGAAAGGTATTAAATAAAACGCAGCTAGCATTAACACTGCCATTGTGAGTGCAACACAGCCCCAGAAGTGATTCCAAGGCCATAATCAAGTCATTGCTCGCAATAACTGTTATTATTCCACCCAACAGCAGCTCTGATGTAGCAGGCACAGGCTCAGCCCAATCGCAATATTGTAGTCGCTCGTTTGGTACCTGAGGTTCTTCATGTTAGAGAGGTCTTGCCTCGCCTCCGCAATCATCTTGAGTTCTCTCCACACAATGGGGGCATTAACTTGGCTGTTGATCGACGTTGAATCACAGAGCATGGACTCAGGCCCTTTGGCCCATCGTGTCCCTGCCGACCGTCAAGTGGACAGAAGGAACTGCAGACACTGATTTACCAAAAAATAAAGTATAAAGTACTGGAGTAACTCAGCGGGTGCAGCAGCATCTATGGAGCTAAGGAAATAGGCAACGTTTTGGGCCGAAACCCGTAACGGCCCGAAACGTTGCCTATTTCCAGAAGGATTTCGGCTCGAAACGTTGCCTATTTCCTTAGCTCCATAGATGCTGCTGCACCATAACTCAGTGGGTCAGGCGGCATCTGTGGAGAACATGGATAGGTGACGTTTCACAGAGTGCTGGAGTAACTCAGCGGGTCAGGCAGCATCTGTGGAGAACATGGATAGGTGACGTTTCACAGAGTGCTGGAGTAACTCAGTGGGTCAGGCAGCATCTGTGGAGAACATGGATAGGTGACGTTTCACAGAGTGCTGGAGTAACTCAGTGGGTCAGGCAGCATCTGTGGAGAACATGGATAGGTGACGTTTAAGGTCTGAAGAAGGGTCCTGATCCAAAACGTCACCTATCCATGTTCTCCAGTGATGTTCCTGACCAACTGAGTTACTCCAGCGCTCAGCATCTGACCATTAGGTTTTTCCCATATCCCTTGATTCCATTAGCCCTAAGAGCTATATCTGGACTATTGGGGGAGTCCAGAATCAGGGGCCACAGTTTAAGAATAAGGAGTCGGCCATTTAGAATGGAGATGAGGAAAAATGTTTTCACCCAGAGAGATGTGAATCTGTGGAATTCTCTGCCACAGAAGGCGGTGGAGGCCGATTCACTGGATGTATTCAAGAGAGAGTTAGATATAACTCTTAGGGCTAACGGAATCGAGGGATATGGGGAGAAAGCAGGAACGGGGTACTGATTGTGGATGATCAGCCATGATCATATTGAATGGTGGTGCTGGCTCAATGGGCTGAATGGCCTCCTCCTGTACCTATTGTCTATTTTTCTAACTCCAGCACTGGTGTAAACCTGCATCTGCAGTTCCTTCGTACAGGTAAAGGTGGGGGTTGAGAGGCCAGCTTGAGGGGTAATGTGGACTCTGAGGCTGGTGATCTAGAGCAGGTTTATCCCAAAGACATCCTTCTTTGCGAGAGACATTCTCTAGATGAGGCCATCTCAACTTGAGCTCTTTATGGTTTATATAAAAGTGCATTTCCAAGCGGTGCCTGGTTCCATTTGATTGAAATATTGCATTCAACGCTTGCTCAGTGAGGCCCAGGGAGTTAATGTTCAATTCAAATAAAAGTGAAGAAACAAATAACGTTAAAATTTCAAGCTATTGCTGTCGGTAATGTCTCCTTTATTTATGGTGAATTGGTGAAGGAAATGCATTTAGGACATTATTCTATCCTGTTCAATTTACTAGCTAACTCAATGCTTATTCCAGTGATGTGTGGGATGAAAATATCCAGTCGCAACAGTAGACCTTTGCAATCAACGCCTTCAATGTTCAGCCATTATGCTGGGCTCTCCAGCGAGCGAGGCTGTATGAGTGGGTGGGCCCATTATGCATCTCTAACGCCCTTGGGATGTTGTTGTGAACCGTCACCATTAACTGACAGCACCTCCTCCAGATGACCTCTCCTGGGATTTAGGCTCAGAGAAGATCAAAGAGACACAAGGAACTGCAGTACAACCGCTGGAGTAACTCAGCGGGTCAGGCAGCATCTCTGGAGGACATTTGAGTGGTACGGGTGTCAGAGGTTACGGGGAGAAGGCAGGAGAATGGGGTTAGGAGGGAGAGATAGATCAGCCATGATTGAGTGGTGGAGTAGACTTGATGGGCCGAATGGCCTAATTCTGCTCCTATCACTCATGATGACATTGTGACCTGTCTTCAAACTTTGAAAAGGAGGATTGAGATGTCCATCTGACCTGCCTAAGACAGTCACAAAACGCTGGAGTAACTCAGCGGGACAGGCAGCATCTCTGGAGAGAAGGAACGGGTGATCCAACCACTCTCTTCAGCCCACAAGCCCAGGTAACATCCTGGTAAATCTCTTCTGCACCCTCTCCAAGTTAATGACCTCCGCCCTAATATAAAGGAATGAGGAATGGCCAGGGTGGGGGGCGTGAGTGGTGAAGAGGCAACAAAAGCTTGTCATAACGTCATGTGATAGGAGCAGAATTAGGCCATTCGGCCCATCTAGTCTACTCCACCATTCAATCATGGCTGATCTATCTCTCCTTCCTAACCCCATTCTCCTGCCTTCTCCCCATAACCCCTGACACCCGCACTAATCATGAGGGGGAACTTCTTTACTCAGAGAGTGGTAGCGGTGTGGAATGAGCTTCCAGTGGAAGTGGTGTCGGCAGGTTCGTTGGTATCATTTAAAAATAAATTGGATAGGCATATGGATGAGAAGGGAATGGAGGGTTATGGTATGAGTGCAGGCAGGTGGGACTAAGGGAAAAAAAGTTGTTCAGCACGGACTTGTAGGGCCGAGATGGCCTGTTTCCGTGCTGTAATTGTTATATGGTTAATCAAGAATCTATCTATCTCTGCCTTAAAAATATCCACTGAGTTGTGGCCTCCACAGCCGCCTGTGGCAAAGAATTCCACAGATTCACCACCCTCTGACTAAAGAAATTCCTCCTCATCTTCCTAAAGAAATATCCTTTAATTCTGAAGCTGTGACCTCTAGTCCTAGACTCTCCCACTAGTGGAAACATCCTCTCCACATCCACTGTATCCGGGCCTTTCACGATTCGGTAATGTTTCAATGAGGTCCCCCCACTCATCCTTCTAAACCCCAGTGAGTACAGGCACAGTGCCGACAAACGCTCACCATGCCTCGGTACACGTGACAATAAACTAAACAATACAATGCGGTGTATTTGTCACATTGCACATGTCAGCAGCGGTACAATGATAAATAACACACACAAACACACAATACAAATGTAACATAAACATCCACCACAGCATTCATCACTGTGGTGGAAGGCACACAATTTGGCCAGTCCTCCTCCATTTTCCCCTGTGGTCGGGACCTCAACCCTCTGCAGCCGTTGCTGCGGGCGTCCAGATGGTAAAAGGACAAGGTACAAGTCCAGAGTCGTCTCTTCCCCACCGGAGACCGCGGCTTTAAGTTGGTGTAGGCCGCAGGCCGGCGGTCAAAGATTTAAAGTTTAAAGTTCCCGCCGCGCCGCAGCCAGAAGCACCGCAGACCGCAGGGCCGTGGTCGAAGCTCCCGTCCACGGGTGACGGTAAATCGCCACCGCGCCCACGGTAGAAGTTGGCCGCGGGCCGGCAGTGATGGCTTCTTCTTCCCCCGGGTCCCCCACGTGGGATCCCGGGCTGTAGACGCCGCGCCAGCTGGAGCTGTGCAGACCGCACGTGGCTTGAGGCTGCCGGCTGCCCCGGGCCAGCGAAACGGAGCGCTCAGCGGAGGGATCGCCCGCTCCACGCCGAGAGTCCACGCTACGCCCGGGCGTGTCTCCGGGAAAGGCCGCGCCGATCCTTGCTGTTAGGCCACGGGGAGGTGACCTGGAAAAAGTCGCCTCTCCATAGGGGAGGTGGTTTCCCCCTCACACCCCCACACCACCACACACACAAAACACACAAAGAAACATTAAAAACATACTTTAAAACATACTAAAAGAATATAAAAAGTTGAAGAAAGTAACGCGCTGCTGACAGGGCTGCCGCCATTGCAGCGCTCCCCACCAAACTGAAACACCATTGATGGGCTGAATATATTCGTCATTATGTCCGACATGTTAATGCAAGGTTAATTTTGCTTTAAGAGCTGCATATTGCGCTGTTCCTTTGGTAAAAGAAATGACTTTCATTCACTGCTAAAGAAGTGATTTTCTCTGTAAGCTGAAGGTTTCTGTTGGCAATCTACACCCTCAAGGGGTGCTGCCTCTTCTACAGAGTGCATTATGTTTTCCATTAAGAGCAAACTGCTTCTGGCCAAATGCACTCTCTCATTTTCTTTTTCAAATGCGCATTTCACTTTTGGATAACAGCTGACAGGTCTTGAAGGAGTGGAAGGATGAGTTGTGTAGGGTGGAACTGCAGATGCTGGTTTACACCGAAGATAGACACAAAGTGCTGGAGTAACTCAGCGGGACAGGCAGCATCTCTGGTGAGAAGGAACAGGTGACGTTTCGGGTCAAGACCCTTCTTCAGCAAGATCCCTGCCTCAACTACCTCCTCCAGCAGCTTGTTCTATACACTCATCACTGTTTGTGTGAAAAAGTTACCCCTCAGATTCCTATTAAATTTTCCATCAAACTGTATCTTACACCTATGTCCTCTGGTTCTCGATTCCCCCACTTTGGGCAAGAGAGTCTGTGCATCTACCCTAACAATCAATTCTAATGCTAGTCACCTCTCCATGTTCTCCACAGATGCTGCCTGACCCACTGAGTTACTCCAGCACTCTGTGAAACGTCACCTATCCATGTTCTCCACAGATGCTGCCTGACCCACTGAGTTACTCCAGCACTCTGTGAAATGTCACCTATCCATGTTCTCCACAGATGCTGCCTGACCCACTCAGTTATGGTGCAGCAGCATCTATGGAGCTAAGGAAATAGGCAACGTTTCGGGCCGAAATCCTTCTGGAAATAGGCAACGTTTCGGGCCGAAACCCTTACGGGTTTCAGCCCGAAACGTTGCCTATTTCCTTAGCTCCATAGATGCTGCTGCACCCGCTGAGTTACTCCAGCACTCTGTGAAACGTCACCTATCCATGTTCTCCACAGATGCTGCCTGACCCGCTGAGTTACTCCAGCACTCTGTGTCCTCAACATATCGATTCTTAGCAGGACCACTATCCTCCAGCTTGTTTTACTCTTCACTGAGTTCACTGGCTGGTGAGTTCCCAATTAAAAACAAGTTCCCAATTAAAGACAGGATTCGCAGGGAAAAGCAAAGGTGATTAATGATAGCATCCATTAATGTTTTTTGTGTGGAGAGTCACAGGGGAATAAAGCCGTGGAGTTACTCAGACTGACAATTCACGAGTAACAGCTGCCTGCACCATTAGTACAGAGAAACACATCACATTTAATGGTCTTATGTCATCTGAGCCTTTAACCGTTACATTTCAGCGCTACATTCCACAAATGAGTTGTTGCCCCAGACTGAATAACAGCGAACAAAGTCTTTTAATCTGTTTTAGTTTAGAGATACAGCGCATAAACAGGCCCTTCGGCCCACCGAGTCCGTGCCGACCAGCGATCCCCGCACACTAACACTATCCCACACACTAGGGACAATTTACAATTTAGCACAGCCGATTAGCATAAAAACCTGCACGTCTGCACGAGTGTGGGAGGAAACCGGAGCACCCGGAGAAAACCCACGCAGGTCACGGGGAGAACGTGCAAACTCCACACAGACAGCACCGGTATTCAGGATTGAACCCGGGTCCCTGGCGCTGTGAGGTAGTAGCACTACCTGCTGCACCACCGTGCCATCCTAGGGTCCGTCACACACACACACACACACACACACACACACACACACACCACACACACACACACGCCACACACACATACGCCACACACGCCACACACGCCACACACGCCACACACGCCACACACACACACACACACACACACACACACACTCACACACATACACACCCACAACAGGTTGTGTAAAGATACAAATATCAGTGCTGAATATAGCTTTACATCTTTGTAGTGTTGCAGTTGCAGAGGAAAAAGTGCCAAGTCTGCAATGAGGCAGGTTGGAAGATTGCACCCCAACTAATTGGAAAATTGCTCAGTCATCTGATTACATTTGTTATAGTTGCAGTTTGGTACAGCACAGAAACGGCCTTTCAGCCCTTCATGTCCATGCTAACCCTCGTTTCCTGCATCAACGTTGAGCAAGGTTCCTAAACCAGCAATACAGACACCCCCCCCGACTTACACACCTGGCGACTTGTGTAAACCCGCACGTACCTAAACAATTCTGTGGTCAGTCTCTGGTGCGATCCAGGCAGTTTGTAATTCCCACTACACTGTACGATCATTCAGGTTTACATCAGAAACAAGCCAGCAATGGCGGCATTGCTTACCCAGAAGGCAGCGGGCTACGGAAAGTGCCCAGGGGTGAGAGTTGGCGATTAGGACTCATGTAAGACCTGACTTATGTCTAATAATGCTAGCATTTATTACTAGATGGGCTAGAATACACAAACAGGGATGTAACGCTGAGGCTCTATAAGGTGCTGGTCAGGCCACATTTGGAATATTGTGAACAATTCTGGGCCCCATACGTATCTGAGGAAGGATGTGTTGGCTCTGGAGGGGGTCCAGAGGGGGTTTACAAGAATGATCCCAGGAATGAGTGGGTTAACATATGATGAGCGTTTGACAACACTGGGCCTGTACTCGCTGGAGTTTAGAAGGATGAGGGGGGGGACCTCATTGAAACTTACAGGATAGTGAAAGGCCTGGATAGAGTGGATGTGGAGAGGATGTTTCCACTAGTGGGAGAGTCTAGGACCAGAGGGCACAGCCTCAGAATTAAAGGACTTTTTCTTTAGGAAGGAGATGAGGAGGAATTTATTTAGTCAGTGGGTGGTGAATCTGTGGAATTCTTTGCCACAGACGGCTGTGGAGGCCACAAGTCAGTGGATATTTTTAAGGCAGAGATAGATAGATTCTTGATGGTTGTCAGGGGTTATGGGGAGAAGGCAGGTGAGGGGTTGAGGGGGAAGATAGATCAGACATGAATGGGCCGAATAGCCTAATTCTGCTCCTATCACTTATGCACATGTGCGATATTAAAATAGCAGACATGGAATCTTTTCCCTTCTCTGGAGAGAGAAAACCGCGATGCGCTTTCACAAACAGAGACATCGAACACGTTGAAACATTAGTCAGGCTCATTCATCCTGGTGTTGCTTTTATTGCTCAGTTTGGAGGAATGGATGAGCCCACTTGATCTGCCTCAGCTAATCCAACCATAAAGGACCTGTGTTTGTCCCGTGACTGTCTCCAACTGCCTCTTAAATACATCCACTCACCCACCTGAAAGTCTATTCCACTTATTGATCACTTGTTTAAAATTCCAAGCAAGGCAGCAGCAAGTTGTTACGTCCTGATTTATCCCGTCTCCCATCCTGACATTGGCATTACATTTGTCTTTGCAGTCAGGATGAATAATGGCGAGGTTCATCAATGAATCTCTTGCTCCAGGGTTGAGATCAAGATGTTGGAGATGACCAATCCATCTTCCAGATGCAGGCTGCCTTACTCTGCAAGATGCCTCAACAAACTAGGGCCCTTACTCTGCAAGATGCCTCAACAAACTAGGCCCTTACTCTGCAAAATGCCTCAACAAACAAGGGCCCTTACACTGTAAGATGCCTCAACAAACAAGGGCCTTACACTGCAAGATGCCTCAATAAACAAGGGCCCTTACTCTGTAAGATGCCTCAACAAACTAGGGCCCTTACTCTGCAAGATGCCTCAACAAACTAGGGCCCTTACACTGCAAGATGCCTCAACAAACAAGGGCCTTACACTGTAAGATGCCTAAACAAACTAGGGCCCTTACACTGTAAGATGCCTCAACAAACTAGGGCCCTTACACTGTAAGATGCCTCAATAAACCAGGGCCCTTACACTGCAAGATGCCTCAACAAACTAGGGCCCTTACACTGCAAGATGCCTCAACAAACAAGGGCCTTACACTGCAAGATGCCTAAACAAACTAGGGCCCTTACACTGTAAGATGCCTAAACAAACTAGGGCCCTTACTCTGCAAGATGCATATACAAACTAGGGCCCTTACACTGCAAGATGCCTAAACAAACTAGGGCCCTTACACTGCAAGATGCCTCAACAAACAATGGCCCTTACTCTGCAAGATGCCTCAACAAACTAGGGCCCTTACACTGCAAGATGCCTCAACAAACTAGGGCCCTTACACTGCAAGATGCCTCAATAAACCAGGGCCCTTACACTGCAAGATGCCTATACAAACAAGGGCCCTTACACTGCAAGATGCCTCAACAAACAATGGCCCTTACTCTGCAAGATGCCTCAACAAACTAGGGCCCTTACACTGCAAGATGCCTCAACAAACTAGGGCCCTTACACTGTAAGATGCCTCAACAAACTAGGGCCCTTACACTGTAAGATGCCTATACAAACAAGGGCCCTTACACTGTAAGATGCCTATACAAACAAGGGCCCTTACACTGTAAGATGCCTATACAAACAAGGGCCCTTACACTGCAAGATGCCTCAACAAACTAGGGCCCTTACACTGTAAGATGCCTATACAAACAAGGGCCCTTACACTGTAAGATGCCTCAACAAACAAGGGCCCTTACACTGTAAGATGCCTATACAAACAAGGGCCCTTACACTGCAAGATGCCTCAACAAACTAGGCCCTTACACTGCAAGATGCCTCAACAAACTAGGGCCCTTACACTGTAAGATGCCTATACAAACAAGGGCCCTTACACTGCAAGATGCCTCAACAAACTAGGCCCTTACACTGCAAGATGCCTCAACAAACTAGGGCCCTTACACTGTAAGATGCCTCAACAAACTAGGGCCCTTACTCTGTAAGATGCCTCAATAAACTAGGGCCCTTACACTGTAAGATGCCTCAACAAACAAGGGCCCTTACACTGCAAGATGCCTCAACAAACAAGGGCCTTACACTGTAAGATGCCTCAACAAACTAGGCCCTTACACTGCAAGATGCCTCAACAAACTAGGGCCCTTACTCTGCAAGATGCCTCAATAAACTAGGGCCCTTACACTGCAAGATGCCTCAACAAACTAGGGCCTTACACTGTAAGATGCCTGTACAAACAAGGGCCTTAATGCCCCTGTCCCACTTAGGAAACCTGAACGGAAACCTCTGGAGACTTTGTGCCCCACCCAAGGTTTCCGTGCTGTTCCCGGAGGTTTTTGTCAGTCTCCCTACCTGCTTCCACTACCTGCAACCTCCGGCAACCACCTGCAACCTCCGGGAACCGCACGGAAACCTTGGGTGGGGCGCAAAGTCTCCAGAGGTTTCCGTTCAGGTTTCCTAAGTGGGAGATGCCCGTGCAAACAAGGACTTCTAGTCCACAGCACGCTGACATGGGAGGACATCACTTCAATGTCGCTGCAGCTGAATCTTACAACGTTTGCATTCACCACTCTGTGCGAGCACCTTCATCGGAAAGACCTCAGTGGTTACAGCAGGAGTTTACAGTTCTTATCTCCCATGTGTTGGGTAGGAATAGCATATGTGTGATCGCTGGTCAGTGCGAACATGGTGGACCGAAGTGTTAGGGTGCTGTACCTCTAAACAACTAAACATGTGGACAGGGTCGTGGATAGCAAAGGTTTAGAGGGATGGGGCAGGCATGGGTAGATGGGGTTAGCATGGATGAGTTGGGCCGAAGGGCCTGATTCTGCACTGAATGATGCAGAGACTAATCAACAATAAATAACATGGATAAAGCTGGCCTTCTGCAGCTGGAACCTTGCGGCTTTCAAAGCCCATACCCCCAGCGCAGTGTCGGCAAACATCAGATACTATTAATTTTTAATGATGGACATTATAGATGCAATGTGGTACTGGCCATCTTCATTTGTGTTTGTGTATAGAGTGGAAAATCCAATTGTTATTTTCTGCGAAGGAGATTTGTGTGGGAGGTTCCAATGTCTGTGGGGTAGTTTAACGGTGCTAACACTGAAAGTCCCTAACCCTCCCCCTGCCCCTTCTTCCCAACATTACCCCCAGTACCACACCGAGACTCACTCCAGCCCCTCCCTTTCCACCTGCATTCCTTCCTCCAGCTTCACAATTCACAACTTATCAATCCTTTTGTCTCACACCTTCTGTCTTCTCATCTCTGGCCTTTGCCCATCCATCTGCCCATCAACAGTCCCCCTCACCTGTATCCACCTATTACCTGTCAGGTTTTGTCCTGCCCCTCCTCTCCTCCGGCTTTCTTCCCCCGGTCTGGTGATGGGTCCAGATCCAAAACGTCACCTATCCATGTTCTCCACAGATGCTGCCTGACCCGCTGAGTTACTCCAGCACTCTGTGAAACGTCACCTATCCATGTTCTCCACAGATGCTGCCTGACCTGCTGAGTTATGGTGCAGCAGCATCTATGGAGCGAAGGAAATAGGCAACGTTTCGGGGCCGAAATCCTTCTGGAAATAGGCAACGTTTTGGGCCGAAACCCGGAAGGGTTTCGGCCCGAAACGTTACCTATTTCCTTAGCTCCATAGATGCTGCTGCACCCGCTGAGTTACTCCAGCACTGTGTGAAACGTCACCTATCCATGTTCTCCACAGATGCTGCCTGACCCGCTGAGTTACTCCAGCACTCTGTGAAACGTCACCTATCCATGTTCTCCACAGATGCTGCCTGACCCGCTGAGTTACTCCAGCACTCTGTGTCTTTTTTTGTAAACCAATAACAAAGAAATCCTAGTTAGTTCAGCCTCCTGATGGCCTCTATAATGTCCTCTATATTTTCATCCAAGTTATTTATTTCAGTCACAAACAACAGAAGTCCCAGCACAGATCCCAGTGAAATTCCACTGGTCACACTTCTCCAGCCTCAACCTAGACCAGTACATCACAGGAACAGGCCATTCGGCCCACATTATCCCTGCCAACATGATGCTGTTAACTTAATCTCCTCTTCCTGAACGCAATCCATATCCCTCCATTCCCTGCAAATTCACGTGCCTGTCTAAAAGCCTCTTAAACCCCTCTACCCCCCTATCTACCTCCACCACCACCACCCCTGGCCCCAGCCACTTGCCTCCTCTAAACTTTGCCCCTCTCACTACAAGGCTACGCCCTCTAATTCTCGACATTTGGACCGTCAACCCTCTCTATCCCTATCATAATTTTGTATACATCCATCAAATCTCAGCAAGCCTCCAACACTCCAGAGAAAACTATCCAAGTTTGACCTCTTCTTATAGTTAATGCCTCCTAATCTAGGCAGAATCCTGTAAACCTCTTCTAAACCCTCTCCAAATCCGTTCCTATAATGGGGTGACTAAACATCACAAGGCAGCCTGACCAAAGTCTCCTAATGCCTCAACATTACCAGCTGGTACTCAATGCCCCGACTGAGGAAGGCAGCACAACGACCACTCTAACCACTTGTCTTCCTGCTTTGATGGAGCGGATGACTTGGACCTCAGGGACACTCTGTACAACACAGATCCCTCTACACATCTGCAAGACCCCCTGTCAGCTAGCATCACAGACCCAGGTTCGATCCTGACAAGGGATTCTGTCTTACAGAGTTTGTACGTTCTCTCCATGTGATCACGTGGGTTTTCTCCGGGTGCTCTGGTTTCCTCCCACACTCCAAAGACGTACAGGTTTGTAGGTTAATTGGCGGGTAAAATTGTCCCTAGTGTGTGTAGGATAGTGTTAAGGTGCGGGGATCGCTGGTCAGTGTGGACTTGGTGGGCCTCAGGGCCTGTTTGCACGCTGTTTCTCCAGTTCAGTTTAGTCTAGTTTAGAGATACAGCGCGGAAACAGGCCCTTCGGCCCACCGAGTCTGCACTGACCAGTGATGCCTGCACACTAACACTGTCCTACACACACTAGGGACAATTTTACATTTACACCAAGCCAATTAACCTACAAACCTGCACATCTTTGGAGTGTGGGGGGAAACCGAAGATCTTGCAGAAAACCAACACAGGTTACGGGGAGATCGTGCAAACTCCGTACAGACAGCACCCGTAGTCAGGATCGAACCCGGGTCTCTGGTGCTGTGAGGCAGCAACTCTACCGCTGCTCCACCATGCTGCCCCTTGTTCAAACAGTGCAGTAAAAGGCACTGGGGTAGAGGAATGGGGTTGAGAGGGAGAGGGAGATCTGCCATGAATGAATGAATGGTGGAGTAGACTCGATGGCCCTAGTCGGGATCGAACCCGGGTCTCTGGTGCTGCAAGCGCTGTAAGGCAGCAACACCACTGCTGGGCCATCCGTGACACCGTAAACTAAATCTCTAAACTAAGTGTAAGGACATGAGGGAGGCCATTCGGCCCTGGAGACTGTACTATGTTCATGCAAGCTGAGCATTGCATCGACTGCAGCTCAGATGTGCTGGACATCTGCACGTTACTGCATCCTATATTTACCAATGACGTTTGCAGTTTCTTCTATCTATTAACTGTGAGATTATTTGCTCATTAAACAATTCAGCACATCCTGGGATTTGAGGTCAGAATGGAATAGCAACTCATCAAACAATCTTTACAGTTCTGCTTAATCAAATCGGCAGAATGGATATCTAGTTGACTTTTGTCACCTTATTAAGTAACATTTGATTCTACTACGAGACAGGCGTGGAGAGGCGCAAACCACTCGACACTTCCAGCTAAGACAGCATTAAGCTGTTTAGTTCAGAGATACAGCGCAGAAACAGGCCCTTCGGCCCACCGAGTCCGTGCCGACCAGCGATCCCCGCACACTAACACCATCCTACACACACACTAGGGACAGTTTACATTTACACCAAGCCAATTAACCTACAAACCTGCACGTCTTTGGAGTGTGGGAGGAAACCGAAGATCTCAGAGAAAACCCACATAGGTCACAGGGAGAGCATGCAAACTCCGTACAGACAGCACCCGCAGTCGGGATCGAACCAGGGTCTCTGGCGCTGTGAGGCAGCAACTCTACCTCTGCGCCACCGTGCTGCCCTGCTGGAAAGGGTAGAGATGAGATCCACCAGGATGTTACCTGGGCTTGCGGGCGTGAGTTATAGGGAGATGTTGGATAGGATGGGACCTTCCTTGAGATGGAGAGGTTGGGGTGGAATGAAGGCGGGGGGGGGAGCAGATGAGGGTGTTTGGAAACTGGTAGCAGCTTGCAACTGCACTACCCAGCCCAATAAACTGTGATTAAACGGTCTTCTACACAAACCAATTTACAAACACATTATTGACTGATGTTTCTCAGTCGAGGATATATGTCTTTGAGGCATTGGAAAGTGTAACTTTATTACTAACATCCATCTGTAATTTTTGTTGAGTAAACTAGATTATTTAAAGCAGGGAATTTAATGAGATGTGTTTGCTGAATAACATACGCGGGGATTTGGGGAAATATATTATAGATCACCGGTCTAAGAAGTAGCTGAAGTTATATTGATGGTTCTAATCCCAGGAATTCCCTCACCCAGTAGCACTGTCTGTGGGAACATTAGTTTATAGTTAGTAGGAGCAGAATTAGGCCATTCGGCCCATCAAGTCCACTCTGCCATACAACCATGACTGATCTATCTCTCACTCACAACATCATTCTCCTGCCTTCTCCCCATAAACCTTGATACCCGTACTAATCAAAAACCTATCAGTCTCCATCTTAAAAATATTCATTGACTCTGGTTTCCAAAATAATGAATTCCTCAGATTCACCATTCTTTGGCTAAAGAAATCCCTCCCCGACTCTCTAAAGGTGCGTCCTTTTATTCTGAGGCTGTGGACTCTCCCACATGGACCACCTTAATTGTAGTACATCCCGACCTCGGGTGCTGTCGGTGTGGAGTTTGCATGTTCTCCCTGTGACAGCATGGGTTTCCTCCGGGTGCTCTGGTTTCCTTCCACATTGCAAAGACATGCGGGTTTTGTAGGCTAATCGGCCCACAGTAAGTTCCCCTTAGTAGTGGACATGGGAGTGGAATAATATACAGTTGGTGGTCAATGGACTCGGTGGCCAAAGGGCCTGTCTCTCTAAACTCGAAGCAAGGATTGTGTTGGTTGCAGAAGGTGCCACCTTCTCAAGAACAATTAGAACGGGTCAGATCACAGAACTAATGGACACAATCATCCAGAACAGTCGCTGGAGACTGCAGGCTGCAGAGACCGCCTTACCCAGGCTCTGGAATTAATATCTGCTGACCGAGGATGTGAGCTCTCATGCAGATGGAGAGGCTGGAGAGGCAGTGAGTGATGCTGCAACAGGAAAGGTTAAGGAAGGTTTAATGAGGTGTTCAATGTCATTAAGTGTTTTGATGTAAGGGATTGGATCCACCAATAATGACAATGGTAACGGCATTTACGGTTATTTGCAAAACCGTAGAAAGTGCAACAGCAGAGCACAGAAACAGGCCCTTTGGCCCATCTCACATGAATGCCAACGTTATACTAACCCCACTTGCAGGCACACAATCTACATCTCTCCATTCCCTGTGTCTTGTCCATCCTCTGCAACCATTGTGTGGGAAGGAACTGCAGGTTTGCATGAAAGATAGACGCAAAACGCTGGAGTAACTCTGGATAAAAGAACTAGGTGACATTTCGCATTGAGACCCTTCTTCCAGTCTATTCCTTTCTCTCCAGAGATGCTGCCTGACTCGCTGAGTTACTCCAGCACTCTGTGAAAGGTCACCTATCCATGTTCTCCACAGATGCTGCCTGACCCGCTGAGTTACCCCAGCACTCTGTGAAACGTCACCTATCTATGTTCTCCACAGATGCTGCCTGTCCCGCTGAGTTACTCCAGCACTCTGTGAAATGTCACCTATCCATGTTCTCCACAGATGCTGCCTGACCCGCTGAGTTATGGTGCAGCAGCATCTATGGAGCTAAGGAAATAGGCAACGTTTCGGGCCGAAACCCTTCTGGAAATAGGCAACGTTTAGGGCCGAAACCCAGAAGGGTTTCGGCCCGAAACGTTGCCTATTTCCTTAGCTCCATAGATGCTGCTGCACCCGCTGAGTTACTCCAGCACTCTGTGAAACGTCACCTATCCATGTTCTCCACAGATGCTGCCTGACCCGCTGAGTTACTCCAGCACTCTGTGAAACGTCACCTATCCATGTTCTCCACAGATGCTGCCTGACCCGCTGAGTTACTCCAGCACTCTGTGAAACGTCACCTATCCATGTTCTCCACAGATGCTGCCTGACCCACTGAGTTACTCCAGCACTCTGTGAAACGTCACCTATCCATGTTCTCCACAGATGCTGCCTGACCCGCTGAGTTACTCCAGCACTCTGTGAAACGTCACCTATCCACGTTCTCCACAGATGCTGCCTGACCCGCTGAGTTACTCCAGCACTCTGTGAAACGTCACCTATCCATGTTCTCCACAGATGCTGCCTGACCCACTGAGTTACTCCAGCACTCTGTGAAACGTCACCTATCCACGTTCTCCACAGATGCTGCCTGGTTTTGTGTTTATCCTCTGGCGTTGTTGGGGTAGCATTTAGGTCCCTGCTCTTGGTGCCAATGTCATCAACAATTGGGATCCAAAGGGTTTAGAGACTAGGAATTGGGATTCACCTGCAAAAACTCTGCAGTGTGGAAGTTATTTCAGATGCAAGAATGTTGAGATAATGAGGTTTCAAATATTCTCACTGTCAATTTTAAAATAAACTCTTTAGTTGAGATTCACAATCCAACTTGTGAGACCAATGTGTACTGAGGAACAACATCCTTCACCGAGGGGAGTGAGGGCTGCAGAGGCTGCACCCTATGCCAACTGTGCCAATCTAGAGTTGCTGCCTTACAGAGCTTGCAGCGCCAGAGACCCCCCAGTTCGATCCAGACTATGGGTGCTGTCTGTACGGAGTTTGCACGTTCTCCCCGTGACCTGCGTGGGTTTTCTCTGAGATCTTCGGTTTCCTCCCACACTCCAAAGACGTGCAGGTTTGTAGGTTAATTGGCTTGGTGTCAATGTAAATTGTCCCTAGTGTGTGTAGGATAGTGTTAGTGTGCGGGGATTGCTGGTTGGCATGGACTCGGTGGGACGAAGGGCCTGTTTACGCGCTATATCTCTAAACTAAATATTATAAATTAATTTATAATGTCATTGTCTACACAGCTACTTCTGTCTCATTAGAGGCCAGGCAGTGAGGTTTAATTCTCATATTAAAGCAGAAATGTCTGTAATTTAGGAGTGTGTTGAGAGGTTACTCTTGAAAAACCTAAAGCACGTAATTATTCTCAAGAGCACACAATTCTGCTGCTACATTGGAACAAGGCTGAGGTTCCCATTGCTCACAGTGGCTGAAGGACTGAGCGTTTAGGACCGGATCTGAGCTGACCCATGGGGTGGTCAGTGTTCCTTCTACAACCGCAGGTGAGGTGAGGATGGAATAGACCAGCACATGGTACACAGAAGGTTTACCAGCATGTTGCCAGGACTAGAGGGTGTGAGCTACAGGGAGAGGTTGAGCAGGCTGGGACACTATTCCTTGGAGCGCAGGAGGATGAGGGGTGATCTTACAGAGGCGTTCAAAATCATGAGAGGAATAGATCGGGCAGATGCCCAGAGTGTCTTGCCCAGAGTAGGGGAATCGAGGAACAGAGAACATTGGTTTAAGGTGAAGGGGGAAAGATTTAATAGGAATTTGAGGGGTAACTTTTTCACACAAAGGGTGGTGGGTGTATGGAACAAGCTGCCAGAGGAGGTAGTTGAGGCTGGGACTATCCCAACATTTCACCTGACAGATGCATGGATAGGACAGGTTTGGAGGGAAATGTACCAAATGCTGGCAGGTGGGACTAGTGTAGCTGGGACATGTTGGGCCGAAGGGCCTGTTTCTATGCTGTATCACTCTACGACTATAACTCTAGGAACAGGCCCTTCAGCCCATAATGTCATACTCGCACAGCATGGAAGCAGGTCCCTCAGCCCAACTTGCCCACACTAACCAACATGTCCCATCTACACTAGAAGCTTGTGCGAGCCAAACATGATGCCAAGACCATCACTTATCTACCTGCATGTGGTCCATATCCCTCCATATCCAAGTTGCCTATCCAGGAGTCTTGTAAATGCAACTAATGCATCTGCTTCAACCAGCACCCTGGCAATGTGTTGCAGGCACCCACACAGGAAGCATCATTCAGAAAGCTTCACTAGCTCGTGTAGAGAAAAACAGAGAGTGGTGAACCTGTGGAATTCTCTGCCACAGAAGGTAGTTGAGGCCACACAGTTCATTGGCTATATTTAAGAGGGAGTTAGATGTGGCCCTTGTGGCTAAAGGGATCAGGGGGTATGGAGAGAAGGCAGGTACGGGATACTGAGTTGGATGATCAGCCAAAAACTCAGCGGGTGCAGCAGCATCTATGGAGCGTAGGAAATAGGCAACGTTTCGTCCCGAAACCCTTTGGGTTTCGACCCGAAACGTTGCCTATTTCCTTTGGGTTTCGGCCCTATTTGAGGCCAGTTGAGGCCAGTTCATTGGCTATATTTAAGAAGGAGTTAGATGTGGCCCTTGTGGCTAAAGGGATCAGGGTGTATGGAGAGAAGGCAGGTACAGGATACTGAGTTGGATGATCAGCCATGATCATATTGAATGGCGAATGGTGCAGGCTAGAAGGGCCGAATGGCCTCTACTCCTGCACCAATTGTCTATGTTTCTATGTGTAGGAAGGAACTGCAGATGCTGGTATGTAACTTCCTGTGGCAGCTGCAAGCACCAACAATCTCCGTCAAAGAATGAATTAGACTGACACAAGTGTCAGCGACATGCTGGTGTCTAGATAAGGTCCACACAGTCTCCGCGCAGCAGTCAGCTGTTACACACAATCAGACAGAGCTAGTTACTGATGCAGGGCTCGCTAGAGGTGCAGAAACCACAAATTCATCAGAATCCCGAGTTCAGTAAGGTGGTGTAGAACTGCAATTTATCCCTTATTACACAGTAGATTTGACAGTTGCGATGACAGGTTGGGAATGGAATGACTTTCAATGTAAAAAGAAAAGGTTTTAACAATTGAAAAGAGGTGAATGACGGACCTGGCTGGATGAAAGGCAAGGTAATGGTGATTCAGTCTCTGTGGATCACCTACAACAAGGTGCAAACCTTCCACAAAGCTGCCTACCACACAAGGAATGCACAAGATAGGCATTATTCTCAAGGACCAGAGAATGAGGTCCAAGGACGGTTTAAAGTAAACGTCACCATATCCATTAATGACGAATGGCGATATTTATATCCACGATGGCACATTTATCTCATTGGCCAGGAGGAGAAGCACTGCTTTGATTTTTTTTTAGTGGAATTATTAACAAGGTCTAATAGTATTTTGTTTACAAGACTCCATGGCTGCACTTATCCCAAACAGTACACTAACGAGAGACAGGACTTGGGGGAGGTTTAAACTGTGGTCTTTGGGAGTTGAGCGTATATAAATCAGCCTGTATCCTGCACCACACACGCACACACACACATTTCACCAGCTCACACACACACACACACACACACACACACACGTTTCACCAGCTCACACACACACACACACACACACGCACACACACACACACACATACACACACACGCACACACACGCACACACACACACACACGCACGCACGCACGCACGCACACACGCACACACACACACACGCACACACGCACACACACGCACACACACGCACACACACGCACACACATACACACACACACACACACACGCACGCACGCACACGTTTCACCAGCACACACACACACACACACACACACACACACTAACACACACGCACACACACGTTTCACCAGCACACACACACACACACACACACACACACACACACACTAACACACACGCACACACACGCACACACACACACACACACGCACACACACACGCACACACTAACCCGCACACGCACACACACACACACACACACACACACACACACACACACACACACACACACACACACACACACACACACACACACACACACACAACACACGCACACACACGCACGTTTCACCAGGTGTACCTGCTCAGGTGTGTCATCATTGTCTCTCCTTCTATAACTTACTCTGGGACAATGACACAATGCAGGCTGGAGATAGGGTAGACAGTCACAGCCTTTACTCCAGGGTGGGAATACCAAGCACTGGAGAGCAGAACATTAAGGTGAGAGGGCCAAAGTGTAAAGGAGATGTGTGGGGCAGGTTTGTTTTACACAGAGGGTGGGTGGGTGGGTGCCTGGAACGTGCTGCCAGGGGTGGTTGTGGAGGCAGATACGATAGTGGTGTTTAGACAGGCACGTGGATATACAGGGAATGGACAGATACGGATCACATGCAGGCAGAGGAGATTAGTTGAATCATGTTTGGGACAAACATTGTGGGCTGAAGGGCCAGTTTCTGTACTATCTCAGAAGCTGGACGCAATGTTCCTACCTTGTCAATGAACAGACAAAAAAAGCTGCTCGTCAAATAATTACCAAGGAGCTCATTGTAGACTTCAGGAAGTCCCAGAGGTGGCACGCACACCCCCATCCACATTAACGGGACGGAGGTGGAACGTGTTTTCTAGCTTCAGGTTCCTGGGAGTCAACATCTCCGATGACCTCTCTTGGACCCACAATACCTCTACTCTGATCAAGAAGGCTCATCAGCGTCTCTTCTTCCTGAGGAGACTGAAGAAGGTCCATCTGTCTCCTCAGATCCTGGTGAACTTCTACCGCTGCACCATCGAGAGCATCCTTACCAACTGCATCACAGTATGGTATGGCAACTGCTCTGTCTCCGACCGGAAGGCATTGCAGAGGGTGGTGAAAATTGCCCAACGCATCACCGGTTCCTCGCTCCCCTCCATTGAGTCTGTCCAAAGCAAGCGTTGTCTGCGGAGGGCGCTCAGCATCGCCAAGGACTGCTCTCACCCCAACCATGGACTGTTTACCCTCCTACCATCCGGGAGGCGCTACAGGTCTCTCCGTTGCCGAACCAGCAGGTCGAGGAACAGCTTCTTCCCGGCGGCTGTCACTCTACTCAACAACGTACCTCGGTGACTGCCAATCACCACCCCCCCCCCCCCCCCCCCCCCGGACACTTATTATTATTTATTCAAATCATATTCTATGTCGCTCTTCCAGGGAGATGCTAAATGCATTTCGTTGTCTCTGTACTGTACACTGACAATGACAATTAAAATTGAATCTGAATCTGAATCTGAAATAATTGTTTCAATATCACCAATCTCCTATTAAATATTTCCCCCCCACCCTCACATCAGTCTGAAGAAGGGTTTCGGCCCAAAACGTTGCCTATTTCCTTCGCTCCATAGATGCTGCTGCACCCGCTGAGTTTCTCCAATAACT